>APFE031516371.1:33345-43582 GCA_000404065.3 Pinus taeda | reverse complement strand
ATATATTAGAAAGAATTTAAAAAGTTGGCATGAACGATTCCAGGGTTAGTTCAAACCTAAATTAATGTAGTTTTAATGTTGAGTTGAATAGTAGTATTGGAAGTCCTTTCCTATAATTGTCTCAAGCTCACGAACCTCGCTTATGTCGCTCACGAAAATTGCTCACGTCCGGAAGTCAGGTAGTGGCTTGTCTGTGATTTCCATGACGCAACATGCATGGTATATAGAGATGGGTATATGCAGGAATTAGGGAGCTTACTGTGTTCTTTCTTGCAAGCATGAATGAGCTTGGTACTTTCTGTCTATGATTTCCGTGATGCAACATGTATGGTATATAGAGATGGGTATATGCGGGAATTAAGGAGCTTACTGTGTTCTTGTAAATCTCAAATTGCGTCTGTTGGTCAATAATAAGGGTATCAAAAGTGTGGAGATGAATGGACATTATTTAGTTGTTTTGTAAATTTATTTAATTTATTTATTTAATTTTAATTTGTTTTTGCTCACATAATCAAAATTTCTATTTTGATTGACAAACTGACAAAATTACACACCATACTGAGTTACATCTAAACTCAATAACCCTCTAAACTCAACAAAACACAGGACAACAGCCCAATCAGTAGCTAGGTAACCTTCAAGTAATTTCTATTATTTATGTAATAGCAAAAGGTTTACCCAACTTCTAGTTTTTTTTCACCATCTATTTGATCGGGAGTTCCACTGACACTTCCGTTTCTTTAAAGATACAGAGATAATTTTGTAATATTAAATTTCCTTTTGTTTTGACCAGAATATTTATATGAATTTGTTTCCAATAAGTTACACAATTTGTTATGCGATTGGAAGCTTAAAGCGTGAGTATGGAACTGGGGTTATCTGGTTGTTTGTTATTTGTTCTTCCAAAATATCGCAGTGAAAAGAAAGGACATGAGAGCACTAACGACATAGAATTTAGGTAATATTTTTTTTAAAAGTTAGCCCCTTACTTATCTTTATTCCTAATCTATGCAAAAACTTATCGGGAGATAAAAAAAATTCTAATATTCTCATATAAAGGAACTTATCTGGACAGGCTTCATAGCAAGAATTAGGGCCAATTCGAGTTGCATTTTGACACAACAATCAATCTGGGTGACCTACCATTGAAGTGGAAGGCTGCCCATAACAGGCCATCCAGTCGAAGCCATTTTATGAAACTGTGTTTAACCACACAGATCCAACCCTTTGACAGGAGAATCGGACTCGGCGCTTGGCCGTGGCTGGCTGATTACCCATATTCAAATTTATATATTGGGTATGTACGCCCCTCTTTTACCAAAGATTAAAGCAAATTATATCTAAATTAATGCTCCTGCATCACTGTGCATGGTGTAGGAGTCCATAATTATGTAGAGACTAGGCCCATCGATAAGTAAAGGCATCAACTAGAGAAATAAACCAATTATCTATGCACATAATGACCATGTCAAATGATAAGATAGAGCAGGAAACCATTCTCACCATGAAGGGCAACGATAACCCAGTATAGTGTATGCCGAGGAGATAGACGTGTAGTGCAGACATCAGAAAACCTGAAACAACCTCACCATCCGATGACAAATAAGAATAGTATTTGTAGATGAAGATCAAGCACCAAGGCTAGGAGGGCCAGCTGGAGATAAATGCAAGCTCCTGGAGGCTACAACTCCCTTATTGCAAGGCGGTGTATGCAAAGCCGAACATGTGGCGATAAATGCAAGGTGGCAAAAATGAAAGGTGGTGCATGCAGAGAAGAATACGTGGTAGTGGTGATTATAAAATAGAAGAAAAGTCCCTGCCTGGGACTATAGCGTTCGCAAGAGCGTTGACTCTATATTAATGTGAGTTAACTATTTGAAATACATATCATTTAGTGCATTTAACCAAAGTTTTCGTTAAAAAAATATATTTAAAATTATTTATTTTTAGTTTGATTGGGTAACCAGATTTGAAGTCGTATTGCGGGTTCTCATTTTTCAATGTATTCGAAACGAGATAACCAAAGTTGAGTTTTCTACCATACATATAAAGTTTGGTTAAATTATATGGGATTGGCTTTTCTCTGATGCAGGAAATTAATGCTAAGTTGTAAGTTAGAATTAATCCAGAACATTAAATGTTATCGTCTTCAGTGGAAAAATCCCTATATATTTGCAGTCACACTATATAACAACCAAGCGCTCAGACCGACTAAAGGCCAGATCACTGATAGTATGCGTCCATTCATCTGTCAAATGGAATAGCAATAATCCAGAGACTCTATTTGGTTGAATCATAAGGTTACACCCTTTCCGCATAAGGTCACACCTGCCTGATCCGCTGCAAGAATAGCTCGAACAGCAGGAAATGTACAGCCAGCGCTTATCTTATTCACGACCTTCGATCAGTTTTGAAACATAGCTGGACTCTGCTCGGGCCAGCATCCCGGCCATATGCCCATCCTTGCCTTCGGCATAGCAAGGACTCTAGCTATCGATAGGCCCCAACGTAATATTAAATGGATTTACTAACTAATCATGGATACATTCCATGTTTTAACCGATGTTTAAAAAACCACTTTGCTAAACTAACTTTTAGCTAAATTTTCACTTCGTAGCTCTTATTGCAGAGGAGAATATATGATTTTGATAAAACTTAAGATAACAAATATAAAACTTCAAAAATGCATAGCTCCAAAAGTGTTGTATATAAAAGTTTCAACATTATATATAAGTTTCAATCTGTAAAGTCTACAACTTTCCACCGTCTGTGAATAAGGCAGGGACTATAACAATCGATGCAGATTTACCAACTAATACATTCGATTCTTTAGCGAATTTAAAAAAAAAAAAAAGTTGCCAAACCAATGTTTATTCAAACTTTCACTTTGTACCTCTTATTGCAGGGGAGACTATATAATTTTGATAAAAGATAGGATAACAAGTTTAAAACTTCAAAAATGCATTACTTCAAAATTGCCATATATAAAAGATTCAACCTTATATATAAGTTTCAATCGGTAAAGCTTCCAACTTTCCACCATCTATGAATTTTATGACATCTGGACTTCATGTTTTACACCTGGCAAGCACGTCCTCACATCTTCATTTTATTCAAGTGAAGCCTTCGCTTTGCTTTCCTGAATTTGAACTCCTTCATTTTATTCAAGTGAAGCCTTTGCTTTGCCTTTCTGAATTTGAACTCCTAGTAGTTGCAGGGATGTCTACTCAGTCACTTGCTGAGGGAACGAGCGATGCTTCGTTCTGCCCCTTATATGTGGAATGCTTTGTTTTGCCTCCCTATATGTAAGAGAAGATCCTCGCATGGTAGAATACTCCATAGGTTCGCTTCCATTGACTTTATTCTATGGAGTTGAAATGGAGACATGGGAAGTTGAGTGAGCCAGATACCATGAGAATAATCCACAGGTTCGCTTCATTCAATGCAGTTGAAATGGAGACATGGGAAGTTGAGTGAGCCAGATAATTATAGGAAAATTAAACCTGCAATACATTTCAGGGCAGAATTAGTAAGTGAATTCAATTTACCATTCAGAGCAGAATTAGTAAGTCAATTCTATTTACTTTCTCTATATCTGTATCTATTTGTCTTTTTCAGTGTGCCTAATAAATAATTATTCATTTACCCATTTTAGCGTTTCATCTTGAAGATGCTTAACATCGTTGACAAGAAAAACCCAAAGAAATATTCCAGATTTAACGGTCGGTATTGCAAAAAATATCCTCATATTCCAGTTTTTTTTTCGAATCTCTTATGGCAAAATTAATGACCACAAAAGATCTTAATACAATAACTTTTTCATTTTTGTAACTTTTTCGTTTTTGTAAATGAAGAAATATTACTCTGAAAAATTCATATTAATTTTTTTTTACTGGAAAATAAATGTATGGTAATGATTGAAGGTAGATGGTGGGAGTTTTGCATCAGTTTTAAACGTGAATATAATTTTAATTTTGTGAATTATTATGATGGCTATGAATCACGTTTAAAAGTGGATAATGAAAATACAATCCCAGATACCCACTCATTAACTGCATCGTTGTGTTAACCACTCATTAACTGCATCATTGTGTTAACCACGCTTTGGGGGAGTTTCAGTTACTTACATGTTGATTGATTCAGCAAGATATGAGATCAGAGACCATAGTTCCTAATTTCATGAAGGATTTACAGAGAAATTTGGGATTAAAATTTGTAGTTTTGGGGAATGCAGATGGCTATGGTAGTATTTCCATTTCTGACGCTTTTATACATTAATAGCTGGTTTAAGGTTCAAATAGTTTTCTTGTGCAAATATTCATAACCACAATTTCTAGGTTTGAAAAGCTACTTAATAGTCCAGTTTGGTGTCTATCATGACAACTCAAACACTACATGAGTATGATATTTCAAGGATGAGTTGTTGAGATACCATGTGGAAGCAAAGTAGACAAAATAGCAATGCTCAACTGTCAACACCATGAAACAGAGGCCTTGGTTACTTTTTCTTCTGTCTTGTTTACAGGAAATTAAAACCGTGTATATAACTTTGAAGGACGACGCCTGCAATAAGAGCTCAAAACCTTTCGCCCAATCCAAACTCATGAAAATAATAAGTAATTTTAAATTTGAAATTTTATTGAAACATTGGTTAAAGTGTACCATATGAAAAAAGTCAAAGCAATTAATATACCGTCAAACATCTATCGATCGGTGGATAGAACACTCTCTATACTGGTCGTGCGAATTGAACTAATTGTTTGGGAAGATGGCAATGGCTCTAAACAATTCAAAAACCAAAAATTATGTCCATCCTATTCTTGAATATTTGAGAAATCTTCCATTGACTTAAACTCAGGGGTAGAGGGGTCAGCCAGCGTTGGAGTTCCAGCGAATTGTAGTTGAATTTCAGATGGAGAACCAATGTTGCGGCTGCCCATTTCTATTAAATGAAAAAAAATCTATGAGATTTATGTAAAATATTTAACAAAGAAAAAATTGAAAATAAAATGGCTTACAAACTAGATTGGAATGAGACTTCTTTTACAAGGTTCAGTGCAATGTCCAACTTCTCCTGTCTTTCTGCATACTCAATGCGAAAGAAATATACATGATTTTGTAAATATACACATCCAGATTAAGATGAGTCTTGAATGAAAGAGACACGTGATGAATATTGATTGAAAAAGACATCTTGTTATATTAGATTAGAATGAGAAACTCATGCATGCACATATTTATTTTAATCTTTTGGATTCTATGCATTCTTAATTTACTGAAGTCCATGCATCCAAACAAAGTACATTTTCTAGAAACATTTGAATTTTTCCGCAAATTCAACTGCAAAAATATTATTCATAAGACTAACGTTTTACCTTGGCGATGGCGGTTTATGTGAGCTCCAAGCCCTTGTGACGAGAAACAGTCTTTGGACAATACATGCACTTGTAAGATTTTGCAGCGGGAGCTTCCTCCTCAATAAGTCGCTTTCCTTTATCTACATGAGAAAAAAGATGCAAAACACATTATAGATTAAACTAACTACTCTAAACGGGCGTTTGTAAGGACTTCATAATTACCAGATATTTCATGGAAGGGTTGCAGTATAGACCAGACTTTCCACACATTAATAGAATGTGCAAGGAGGCAGTAAAATTAGATCTAGTTAAATTCCATTATATCAGAATGTTACAATTTCTCTGGCCGAAAATGAGCGCATTAATATTGCAGAAAAGGACTTTTAGAAAACTCTCTACAACAGTTAAAAAATTCTCAGAGATCTTTTATATAACTCAATTCACAGTGTCATGCCTCTGCCATGTCTAACATTACTTAAAACGTTTAACAAAAATGTTTACCAGAGAAAACTCTGACAAACCTATACAGCTAATTCTTTTGGAGTCGTCGAATTAATGGAATTTGTTTTCTAGAATAGCAAGTAAAATAAAGGTCATGGACAAATTTAGTAATATCTAATACAAATCTATTAATAATTATCTTATGGATTAGTTCACTCCGAGTTTATTTTAACGAATTCTTGTTAATATTTTTATTTGTTTAAATCATTGTATGATGTTTACTAATCAAATTTTCCAAAAATATCAATATTATACCAAAGCATTTCTAATAGAAAATTCTATGACAGGAAAAAAATTCTTAAAAAGAGGGAAGCCAATATATGTAAAGGAAAAATATATGATGAGCTTCTATACCTGGGTTTTCGCTGGTGGATTGAGTAGGCGGAGCAACATTGGTAGGAGGCAATGATCTAACTGCATGGACATTTTCATTTTCTTGTCTAAGATCATCAGATCCTTCGTATTCCTCCCCACTTTTCACTGTTCCGCCCTCCATATTTCTGGCAGTGAATCGCTCCTCTCAGGGAGTACTGTCTCTGAGAGCAGCTAGCAGCGCTGAAGGGCGTGGGCTGTTTGCTGAGCAAGCAGGTTTTGGTTCTCATTTGAATTCCTGCAACATCATTAATATAACACAATGAGTAAATGGCAAGATGGTTTAAATATCTTAATGGAACTTTGTAACTTTCACCAACTCAACTCAGAGAGATTCATGGAACTTTGGATAAGATTGTTGTATAGGATAGATAACTGAATAGATAAACAGTCACTCTACCTCGGTTCTCTTGACATTTCTGCAGTTATCTGCGTCTTGTTCCGTGGAACTGGTTATTGGAAGGGTTATTTAGACCACATGTTCAAAAAAAAATTATGACTGCCTTAATTTCGGAAATTCTACAAACTTCGAAGATGTCAATCCATTTTGGCCGATGCAATATTGTTTGAGATTAACAGGTAAAAATGGAGGCCATGTCCCCAGTAAGTCTGAAAGAATGTGCAATGTAAGATAATATGTACAAAGCGTGACCCCGACAGGGACTACCGCCACGGCAGTGGCTCCCTTGTTATGTGATTTTGTACTCCTTTTTGTCTGGACATATCTTACTTTCCTCCATAAATAATTTAATGACATATCGAAATCTTTATATTTTCCTAAAGTCAAAACACCTTTTATAGATGCATGTACTCTGTGATATATATATATATATATATATTATATATATATATAATATATATATATATATATATATATATATATTATTTGTTTATGGAGTTTCATGTCACATTATAAAGAATATATTTAACTAATTTTTTACTAAACACAAATTTGGAATCTTATTGGTAGTTAAATAAATACCTAAAACATGTTGTGTCGTGAATATGTAATATTGTATTAAAAATAATATAATATTTTATTAAAAATTTAAAAAATATTAATAATAAAAAATTTAATGTTGGGCAATTTTGGTTTTATATCGAATTTTATATAATAAAAAAATTACTTTTTAGTATGAGGGAGATATGTAATTCATTAAATTAATATAGAATTTACAAATAATATGTAAAAATAATATTATTGGTACTACAAGATGTGTACTTCATTTTATATTTAGTTGACATGTAACATTTAAAACAAAAATATAATAATAAAAACAATTGCTTTTTACTATAAATCATAAATAACATGATTTTATATCAATTTTATATATAAAAAAATAAAATAATTTAAATTAAAAAACTCTTACATTTTCACGTGGCAGGTGATGATGTCATGTCAACAATTGGCGATTTTCAATCGAAAACACATTGTCACAAAGTGGAAATCGTCGATAAGGAGCTCCGTTGTGGTAAGCGCATGGTCTAGAGGAAAGGCAAAAAACTAAGGGTGCAGTGCTTTATAAAAGGAGAAAGGCCCCTGGACAGGCGACTACAGGCCTTAGCGCCTTAAGGTTAAGCCTTAGGTCACAACCTTCGGCCTTGTGGTGAGAAATGCACAACAAGGACTAAGCAGGAGGGAGCTCGGAAATCGGAGATTGGCGATCGAAAATCTCCGATTGTTGACCCATTGGCATCAATGAAATACGCCAATAAAGAGGGCTATGATAGTGTTAGTGCCTGGCTATGAAGTAAACAGAAAATCAAAGGTGCAAAGCTTTAACACAAGGAGAAAGGCCCCCGAGAGTGTCTAAAGGACTTATTCCTCAAGTCTGAGCCATCAGTTACCACCCCCAGTCCTATGAAGGGGAATTTGAAAAAGGGGCTAGAAAAAAAGGGCCAAGAATGATCGGAATTCGTTGGTTTCACATGTTTGGTTGTGAATGAAGTTCTGATAGAGGAAAACGCTTCGACAGTGCTCTGTAGTGTAAATCCTTTGATAGAGCAGCAATACAAAGATGTATTAATGGCTGTATGAATTGACAATTGTGGTTTTGAATGAAGAGCTATAAGATTGATGGTAGAAGATATCTCATGCATGAATTACAGAATGTCCATGCCTAATGTACAGAGAAGCCATGCTTGAATAATGTGAATCTTTGTGAGCCTTGAATTGCATGGTGAGTCTCAACGATGGGATAGCTGTAGACAGAGAGGATTGTGCCTATGTTGAGTATGCAGGTGGTCTAGCCAGTGGCAGATGCAACAACAGCATGAAGAGGCCATGCCAAAGTACAATGTGCCGTAATGCCTAAAGGCAATGTCGCAACATCGACAGAGGCAACATTGATTAGGGGTGAACTACAGAGGAACAAAACTTAGGAGCTTTGATGAACAAAGGGGGGAATGAAAAATAGTTGTCTGAGAGCTTTAGATAAAAACGGATCTGTTTGTGCACTACTGTAAGAGGTTGTGAATGAGCTAGTTTTTTATATAAAGGTCGGAAGTGCCTAAGAAGAAAAGAAGAGACCCCAAGTGCAACACTATGTGTGTGAAAAGTCTGTGTGTAAAGGTCTAAAGTGTATGTGTGTCGTGTGGAAGGTAGAGGTGCCTACACCAAGTGAGAAAGGTCGTGTGTATGTTGTTGAGAGAATATGTCCAAGAGATGAGCTTGTGTTGTGTGAAGTGAGGCCGAGAGAAGACTGTGTGCTGTGAAGAGCTGAGAGGCCAAGAGCTGAGTGACTATTGTTGTTAAGTAGATGAGAAGGTTGCTTAAGGGTGTTGCAAAGCGTTGCAAAGTATAGTAGAGTGACCAAACATAAAAGCTATTATCAAGTAGAGTTGCTGCTAAACTAAAAAGAACAACCCATTCTTGTTTAAGTGTGGTTTCGTGCCTACAATACAAGAAGTTGGTGCTTCCATCTCTAGTAGAGCTTGAGAAGGCTTGGGGGTTGGTGCCTTCTACAGGTTGGTGCTTGCATAAATCCGAGGAGTTGCAAGTTGGTGCTTGCATAAATCCAAGGAGCTGCAAGTTGGTGCTTGCAACAAATCCATGAGGTTGGTGCCTCATATGGTGCTTCTGGTAACTGAACAGGTGTCTACTAACATAGGGAGTTGGTGCTTCCCACTAGTTGGTTCTAGAAAACAATCAAAGGGAGTTGATGCTTCCTGTGAGTGGGTTCTCACAAAACAGATTGATGTAATAGATTAGGTGCTTCTATTTACATCAACGATGACAATAAGCTTTGTGGTTTTTCCCAAAAGGGTTTCCATGTGAAAAACCTTGTGTCTCATGTGTATAATGCTTATGGGGTATATGCTTGTGTGTTGAGTTTACATTGTTACCATATTATATATTGCTGCTAGTTATATGGATGAATACCAAGTTTAAATAAGGAAAGTATTTAATATACATACTCTACCCTCTTTAATTTGAACTTATGATCTCTTAGGTTTGTGACCTCTTAAAAGGAAACACAGGGCTTTAACTATTAGGGTGACTTAATAAATTGATACTGCCCTCTTAAATTTGAACTTGTGACCTCTTGATGTTAATGACCTCCTACCCACCTACACGGAGCAATATGACCCCTAAAATCTAGAAAAATAACATACTCTACCCTCTTAAATTTAAACTTGTAATTTTTTAGGAGGAAACACATGTTCTTAACCATTAATCGCTTTCAAACAATACTATGCAAAGTAATTTATCTTTTATTCTTCAATAATTAAACCAAAAATTAATAATTATCTTTTAAATCATAAATAATTTTCGCTTAAATTTAAAATAAAATAATAATATAAAGCCTATTCTCTTTTATTTTAATTAATCATTTATTTATAACCGGTATAACTTCACCGCCCAAAAAAAATTATTCTTACATGTAAGAGAGCAAATATATAACATAAAACTTAAAAATAAATATTGACAAGTGTCACGCGGAATGAGTTATACTTGCGGGCAAATCTAACCTTCCTAGGAGTCTAAGACTCTCTAATGACAAACA
>APFE031516371.1:7328-24117 GCA_000404065.3 Pinus taeda | reverse complement strand
GGAGGGCGTACACGCAGGAAAGGTAGAGAGAATCTGCGTACCCAGAGATAAACATGTTTTTAAGTGACTTTCTCTCTCTTTGAGGTTTTGACATGAAGAGCAGAGGTATGGGGCTTGACAAAGAGGACAATGTGGCTATTGATGAGGCCACATACTGCAGATAGTCAGGGTGACAAAATTCAGTGTAACAACAAGATATGTGGTTCATGTCTTCTTGCTCTCGTTTTGTTTAAAATTAAGTCCCATCATTTTCAAAGCTTCCAAGAAGTTCCATGCAGAATATAGAAGGCACGCTTAAAGATATAGTGATTGTCTCGAACTTCGAATGCACGATCTTTATTCAACACAACTGAATAGATTTATTTGGATTCTTGGCATTTAAATTATGCACGATATTTATTCAAAACAACTGAATAGATTTACTTGGATTGCTTAGTTTCCCTTAAAATTATTCATTCCTTGAATATATTAACTTATCCAATGTTTTAGGTGGGTGTGGAACCCTTTTTGTCTGCATTTCCTACCTAAAGGAATTAATGACATGTCAAAAACTTCATATTTGCCTAGGAAAGTCCAAACACCTTTTTTTTGATGCATGTATTGTAATACACACATACATTAAGATATGATTTTTTTTTTATTAGTCTAAAAGTCCAAACACCTTTTTATTAGTCCCTGCCCCTCCGGGCTGGCAGGGACTATAGTAATCGTTTTGGTTCGATAGCATTAGTTTGACACAATAATCAATAAAACCTATTTTAACTTAAAAGAAAGTTTCTTGACATGTCACATGAACCAATACAATATTTTATATTTTCCTATGCTTTTAACCAATCAAAAAAATCTTCATCTTATTTGGCCTCAAAACGAGGTATACAGGCTCAAAAGTTAGGAAACAATGGGGAGAAGTACAAGTAATTAGAACAATTTCAAAGCTTGATGAAGTAATGTTATCTTCGCCTTAGCATTAATCTCCAACATTTAATGTTAAGAAAATGTATGGCGAACTTATGGCATATTTTTTTTGCAAGTTGGGTTGGCAGCTGTTGTGCATGAAGTGGTGTACGTGTCTATGCAAAGTGGTGCAGGTGTTCTGCCAGGAGTTATTTTAGGCACCGCCTTGTTTAGACTCCACTGCCATATATTTGAAGCACCATTACCGGACTTTGAAGCCAGAAAACGACTAGTCCGACTTGTAAGTCCCGTGGAAGTAGTGGCATCAGTGACCTTCAAGTGCGGTAAGACTTCTTCAATTTTCGATAGCAGGTAACTTAGGGGATTTTACGCCATTCATGTTGCATCATTGCATCAAAGCAAGCATTACTTGGAAACAGATCCAAAATGATTATTCCAGAGATTCAACATCATCTTCGGCCTCTTCAATAGTTAGCGAAAGGACAACGAATTCATATGCTGGCAACGAAGCAGCAAAGATGTTTTCCAGCATGCGTGAGTTCCAGTCCTTTTACATGTGTTATTACTGTTAGTATATACGTTGAATAAATCGCTACTAGCAATATTTGGCACTGAAGAAAATTGATGTATTTTTCATATCTGAAATTTATGCAGCACCTGAAAAGAGACAACGAGTACCATCAGTGTACAATCGTTTCATAAAGTAATAACAATAATGTTTACATTAGGATACAGTAGAAATCGTTTTCTATTCATTACCTCTTTCCAATTAGTGAATTCAGCCCTAACGCATGGTGCTCGTGTGCAGAGAGGAAATTCAAAGAATCAAAGCCAAGAATCCTGACATAAGGCACAAGGAGGCCTTCAGTGCCGCTGCAAAAAATGTGAGATCACATATATACTGTTGTTTGGCTACTATTTACCTACAAATTTTCTAATGAGAGACTTACACATATCTGCATTTACACCAGTGGGCTCATTTTCCTCATATACATTTCGGATTGATGCTAGAGAACAACAAACAAGCAACAATGGAGAAAGGAAACCTCAGGGTAACTCTCTCACTCTCCACATTTGTATTTTTCTTATAATTTAATTTGGCCTAATCTAGTTTGTGAATATCTAAACAATTTAGAAAATATCTATGTATGAAATGCTATTGTACATTTACAATGATTTTTATTTATTTCAAAATTCTATTGCACATTGCACAAGGTGGTGGTTCTGGAAAATAATTACCATGTTTATGCCGGTCACCAACTAAAGCGCTTACGGCAAATGAGAGGAGAATTTTGAATACCTACATGACACATCTAAACTAAGTTTAAGGGCTGGACATATAATTACCATGTTTATCCTTAACACATTTATGCTTAGTACAACGACTGACGTTAAAACTATGGTGTTTTTAAAAGCAGACTCGTAAGAAGCGAGTAATTAGAGCAGCAGCAGGGGCATTTCAAGCATCGAACTCGGGACCTCTTGTGCTTGGACGTAGAAACTATGCAATATATTTTGAAATAAACCCACTCAAAACCATATCATAACTTAACCTTTACTATTTTCTCTTTGGTTTGCATGCTTTCCAGAGTCTTATACAAAGCGTTTACATTTACTTGAAATTTACACAGAGTGCCTAATATGTTCCAAAAGCAAAATAATTAGTACCTTAGCCAAATACTCATGAAGGAATTGCTCAGTAGGAATAGCCAGAATGACCCACTGACACTAGTTCGCCCAGATGCAATGCACCGCCTTTGGACAGTGGGATATCCCTAAATTGCCTTCCGTTGTTAAACAAGTACTCAACAGAATCACCTTCTGTACTAAACCCTTTCTCTGCTATGCTGTAAAGATGATCTGCAATTAACACCAGAGAAATTCAGTAACAAATTGGATATGTGGTCATATGCCAACATATTGTAGGAATCATTCTTGACCTAGGTTTTCAGGTATCTAGGCTTTTCAATGAAATTTCGTTCACTCATTCAATAAATAAAACATGAACTCATTCAATAGCATAATAAGATATGATCCACATTAAGTATGATTACATTAGTCAACAACCATGACACTGTTGATGTAATGAAATTTAACAAATAGAGAGTCCCAAGTACGACATAAATAACCAATGTTTATATACTAACGATCTGATTCCACCTGAGCACAACAAGTATTCTTGTAGATTCTGATCAGAAAACTAAGTATGAATATCCTCAAAACTATATCTGCTACAGGATGTTGCGCCTAGTTCCAAAGACCTATGGACACCTTCCATTTACTTCGTAATCCTGCCTCCGGGTCTGCACGAAACTTGCTTCAGGAATGTCGACTTTGCCAGGATTCCTTGGACTACTTCAGGCTGCTAATTCCGCCCAACCTCAGACTAATCAACGAACTTCAGAGACCTTCCTCAGGCTGTGATTTGCGGCTACAGGAATCCTCATTAATCTGCCTCAGTATTTCTCCGAAAAACAGTCCAAGACATGCAGTGATTGCTTTAGGGAAACTCAGCCTGTTTTTGTCTCTATCTAGCACAGAAAAGACTCGGACTTCTGCTCTTTATCAGTCGATAACAACAACAGGCTATTATTGAAAGGCTGACGAATCGTAAGTATTCTCTGAATCATGAGGCAAAGGCTCGATTAACCAGCAACAGGTCTACCTTCTGCGGGCTATAGCGCTCTTCAGGGTGGATACGTACACCAGTACTTCGGACGGGCACGTGTAATGCATGCAGGTGGTTTGTTTGAATAACCGCCACGGAGTGTTCATGGTTCCGTTATATAACTTATTTTGTTCGATTTATATTACTTACTAAGGTATTACTATTGTTTTTATTTTGCTTGGTAACATTCTTCACATATGTCTTCAACTTCAGTTATAATGCCATATACCGACACTGTTTAGGAATTTAAAATTTAAATACCTTCTATTGCCTATTATCTTCGTACGCTTGAAAACATTATAATGAATAAAGAATACGCAGACACACGAGTGATACATATAAACGGCAAAAGCATCTCTTATCTGCGGTGTACCACATATGGATAGCTAAACCATAAATCCGTTATTTCTCAAATAAATGTGTGGCAAAACATAAATCTTCATTGCGTATGTTTATTTTATTTTATTTTGTGTTTAGTCAACAACCATACAATTGTATTAGTAAACGTCAAATATAAAATTGAATAGATGAATGTTGTTTCAGTAACAACATAAATCTAAAAGAGGTACAATTTGCCACTCATGATTTCGGGTGCTTCTAAGTGCTTTCTGAACATGCAGCTGGACCAAATTAGATGATCTGTTGCATGTTCTATCAAACCTTTTATTTTTCATGATTTGGGTAAATCGCATTTATCCCTACTAAATATTTCCTTGGTTGGTCTCTTTTGGATATATTTGTGATTTGTGACTAGAATTCTATTTCTTGGTGTTACTACTTTTAAGAGACAGATATGAACTATCTGCAACTCTTACAGTTCCGATCGATTGATCTGTTAACGCATCAATACCCACTGAATTAATCTCAGTAACTAGACTTGAACCTCCCCTGCTAGGAGACCTATAATTTTGACAATGAGAGGGGTCTGACGGAGTTACGAGACCCCTAAGGGATTCGAACCTCTCATTCTTCATCTTAATAATATTATTATTATTTTTGATTTCATCTCCCTGCCATTTGAATTTCACTTGCAGTGGCCTACAAGCCGAACTTTCACTAACTATCGTGACCACCACAAGCATGGCCATCAATATTACAAATCGTGCAGACGCTAATGTCAATTCCATATCGCCCCAACCTATACAATTCTTCTCTTCGCAGCCATAGAATAAGCAATCTATTGCCACAATATCAAAATAAAAACAAGAAGAAGATGAATGATAATATGAGTGTGTGTATATAGGAAATATAGATGCAAATATATATAACAAGTAGACGAGCGCAGAGAAGAGGGAAAACATGGAAATGAGGATGAACAGACGTTTTATATTCTGTTCGACATATTCAATGGAATGAAGCGGACTCCTAAGTGGAATCCTAAGTGCCACAACCCATCCAAGAAAAATCATTAAAAAAATAATCGAAACAGTCCAGTCCGGAAGCAGACCCTGGAAAACCCACCGACAATTGTCAGTCGCAATACCTCCCTCCACGATGTAACATTCGCTTTACGCTGAGCTGAGTTGAGCGATCTGATGGCCATGCGGAACAATCCTATGGACTGTTAGGTCGGACTAGGGGGCGGACTGGTACAAGGCAGCTCAGGCTCAAGCAGGCTCCAATAGAGAAGTTGCCCCACCGGGGCTTCTGAGAAAAAATTCAACCGATCCACTTTGCAGGGACTAGCTGCTACGCAGCCGATCTTGTTGATCCATGTATTCTAATATACACATACATTAATGCATGTATTGTAATATACACATACATTATGATATGCTCTTTTGGTTATTTGTATAATGAATTCCATGTGAGCATATTTTTTATGGGTTTTTGTTAGGAGAACTTATTTCTTTTACTAAAATGTCAGATTGGAATTTTTGGAATTTTATTGATGGTAAATAAAAAACTAATATTATTCTAGAGAAAATACGATTGTTGAGTATTTTTTGGAATTTTATTGATGGTAAATAAAAAACTAATATTATTCTAGAGAAAATACAATTCTAGAGTTACCAGCATTGCTTTTGCAATAGAATGGATATACACTAATGGGATATGTTTACATTCCATATTAATGAATTGGGTTTGTATTTTTAAAATTTGCGTTTCAATAACTCATTTAATGACATTTAGATCGAGAATTAATGTTTCTTAGGTATAAGATAATTTAATTTCGGATGGTTGCGGATATTTTATAAAATAATTCATCATAATAGATTTAGTAAAATATATTATAAAATATAGAATTTATATTATAAGGTTTATTTCTCTTTCGATTTATAGGTTTTTTTAATTATTATTTATTGCATATTTATAAACCACAAATTAACACAAGGTAAAATAATTGAAACTTTTTCAGGAGAAAACTCAAGTGGAAGGTGAGGTTGCTCTATTCTTTTTTCCTGAATAGAAAATGGATGCAAATACAAATAAGTGATGCATGTGTCCCGTGGGCTGCCATAGTGCATAAACCCTCCCTTTTTTATCTCTCCCTCTCCACTCTTAGCTACTCTGCTCACCATTGGAACAAAATGCACTCAAATAGAAGGGAACCCTTTTTCATCCTAGTGGCCCAATTATAACATAGTGTAATAACCCACTTGTAGTTAGGCTTGACTCTTTTCAACCCTTAACTAGAGTTATAATATTAACACTTTTAGATTTTTCTTCATCATGATCATGTGGCTATTATCTTTTCCATTAGTAATGGGGGTTGACGTGGCATCCTCTTAAATTATGGTAGTCAAAACAAGAAGGTCAACTTTCGAGGGGCATAAATTTTGCATACAAACTCCGATTGAGGCAATTCTTGCATCATTGGCAAAATAAATGTCTGTAGAATAGTGCTAAAAGGTGTGGCACTTAAATGGAAGTTTTCTACCCCACAAAAAACATCGTTTGATGCCTCAAATTTCTTTTGAAAGGTTTCGAACCACAATTCACCAAATTGGGACCCGCTAGTGAAAATAGTCCTATGAGTTGATTCCTCCACCTTTTCCAATCTAAAAAGCTTCCATATGGATTACGAATAATGTAAAGATACAATATGGGCCAATTGGGGATAATTCTTATTAATTAACTTGAATTATTTTTCCTCATGCTACTGAATATTAAAAGGAATATGATTGTATTTTAACATGAATGTGTATATACAACAAATGCTAACTTCTAGTTTTTATGACTAATGAATAGAAGAACCTAGCTCTATTGTAAGAGAATATGGCCAAAAAATGTTATTAAGATTTTATGTCAACAATTAATTTATTATTGTGGTAGCAACATGTTAACAAGAACAACTGTTGCTTTTCAATTTCAATTTTTTTTTCAATGCACGGGGGATTTAACTTGTTGATCATATATTACCACATTCACCGATAAATGAGGTTTTTAAATCATGAAAAATAAAGTGAATATATTGTAGGTATTGGAGGGGATTGAGGATACAGATGGGTTTATAGGTTTTGGGGGATATAAAAAGGGGTATCTAGTTAAAATAAACCCCATGATTCACTGAAAGGCCCAAGCAAACATTTCTCTATTAAAAGTGTGAACCCTCCAATTATGGCTTGCCTATTGTAATCTAAAGTATGGAAAATGAAATGCACTTGCTATTGCAATGCAATGGTGTGTATGAAGAACATCTAAATAATGTTAGCATGAAGTTGTAATAAAACTAATCACAATGGGAAAAGTCCGCCAATGCCATCATAAGAAAACTCATGTCAAACTCTCACGAAGATAAACAAGTTCAAGTCGATTAGGAACACTTCTTTGTCATTAAACTAACAACTTGAAAACAAAACACATTAGTAATACCACATAAAAGCGAGTAATCATGATGCCTTATGCATGCTGTATGCATCATTGTGGCTTGTGATAAATATAATGAATATTATGTTGAATGGTGCATGTTGGCTTAGGGGGTCCTAACCAAGGTTCAGAGTTAGTTGCGTCAACCAACAAAACCCTAAACTACTAGCCCTTTAGGCAACAACCCATGTAGCGCAGGTTGTAGTCTCACCCGAAACAGTATGGGGGGATGTTGGAACCAAGTTTTTGCATCCAAATATTAGTGTGATGTCTTTTAGTGCCCTAGATTTGCATTCGCGTAGATTTATAAGCTCTTAGGGCTTGACACTGCAACTTCGCTAAAAAAACCTTCAGACCTTCGCGAGGGTCCATGATCAGTCTTTGCGGACCCTTAACAATCTATTCATCCACTTATGCGCACCAGAAAACAACCCTAGATCAGAGCTCATACAAATCTACTTTAAGTATTTAATAAACACAACCGATTTTATCCCAGTCTTTGCGAAAGTACTTAACATGCATTGTGTACATTTATTAAGACTTATTCAAGTGAATCACACATCATTAGATCAATATTTCATAAACACAATAACTATCCACGTCATATATCATAAACAAAAGTAAACAGAAATAAACATATATACACATGAATTTTTCAATAATATTCTTTATTGATCTTGGGTCTGCGCACTCAGTTGTAGAACCTTTCTCTGCTATCTAACCCTCTCTTCTGTGCTATCCCTTTCTTCTTACTGACCCATAATTAACATCATTATGCCTTATACTCTCTAAGACACACCTATTTATAGCCTTGTACGTACAATCCCATGGTCCGTGGACCATGGGTGGATCTCAAAAATGACTCAAATTTTACATAAAAAGGGGCTAAAATCCCTTTAACTCCTAACCATCTACACGCTCTGCATCCACAAATCGCAAAGAATATACATAATTTACAAAAATTACATCAAAACTTGGGTTATCGTAACTTCAAAACTGACCTAGGGGACCCCATCCCAACAGGCCCCCAACACAAAAGTCATGACTCGCCCTTGAGTCAGTCAGCTAGCAAGACAATCTTGCTGTGAAGATCCCCTAGCTCCACTTGAGTCACGACAAATTTGGCAGCGCTTTGAGTGGCTGGTTGCTTGATCTCCCCAAAAAACTTTTTGGTGCCTAGTCTTGCAGCCGCCAACCTCATTGTCTGTTACGTCTGCTACAATCCCTTTAGCTTATCTTGAATAGTGTTCATTACTTGATAAGCCTCCTCTAGCCAAGGCTCCAGCTCAGCCTTAAGCAAGGCCTCCTTTTTCTTTGCTACCTCTACCTATGAGGGGAGTTGCTCCCCCTCCTACACTTCTGAAAGGCGTAGTGTTGGTGCAATTGAGCACGCCATTGACCTAACTTCATCATACTCTTGCTGCAGCTCCCTAATATCTGTATTCAGTGTATGCATGTTTGGATCTTCCTACAGATTGGTGACCAACTCCATGGCTTTCTCAAATACTGTTGTGCAGTTTGCAACTGTGGAATCTAGAGTAGCCAGTCCTTCCTTGATCACATCTATGCACTGTTCTCGCACCTCCGGTGGAGTTGTGGGCTGCGCCTTCAATTTCAGCTCCATGATCTTCATGTTGAGTTCAAATTGAACTCCATTAACCTCATCTTTTGCCTCGTGCACACCATCAACTAATATTCTAATCTTCGCTTCTATCTGTGCATCCTCGGGAATATGAAGCTTAGGCACTATTCTTCATGCCTCCGCGATGACTGACTCAAGTCATGAACTGTGCGCTTGGAGTGCCTCCTTTTCTTGTAGAACCTGTGTCTTCTCAATGAAAAATATATGATTATTAACCTTGATTTCTTTGACAGCACTAAGTGCTCGTTGTTCCCGGATGCAAAGTTCCTCCATGGCTCCCTGTAATAGTGCATGCAATGACTCCAGTTGCGTTGGGGAAAGTTTCAGGCCCATCTTTGGGACTCTATCAAGGAGGGCGCGGTGTTTCTCATTGTCGACGTGGACTGAACCTACAGGAAAGGGGAAGACTTGCACATCCTGTGACGACCATAGAATTATCTTTGCCCCTGTACTTTGACCTCGTGCCAAACTGCCTATTGCGCTGCTCATTTTCCTGAGATCTGCTTGGATCTTGGTTGCTTGGAGCTGCAACTCTCGAAGATCCTTCTAGATTCCTCAAAATTTTGTATGTAATGTTGTTCCAACTGCTGCAGTACATCTATGGCGGTGTCCCTAACTTTATCAGTGATCTCAACCAGATCGTTTTCTATGAGCACCATGGGATCAACCTGTGTTTTATGAGATTTTTTCTTCTTTCGTGACCCACCTTGTTGTTCCAACTCACGTCCTTTCAGAATGAAGGGGGTGCGCTGCCCTTCCTTACCTCCATTGGCTTGCCCTGTTTCTATTTGTGTTTTTGGAAAAGGTGACCAGTCACTTTTCTGGGTCTCACGTTGCTCATGTTCCACATTTTCCTTGGCAACGTGTTCCTTCTCAACGTGAGCCTTCTTTGCAACATCCTTCTTTTTCTGCGCAACCAAGTTTTCTGTAGCCTGCTTAGTTGCCTCCTTCCTTTTCTTCATGGTCATACTCTTTGCACTTGTGCTTGGTCCATCAGCTAGATCTGAAGGGGCACGCCACTTAGCTGGCCAGTGCGCCACTACCTCTTACACATTTGTCTCTATAACCAAGCATGGAAAATCATGCCACTTCTGTGTTGGATCCTTCCATGCCTAGATATATACCCGATGAAAGTCAGTGTTGAAGGTTGCATAGGCTGACAACTGTGTGTACAAGGTTAGGGAAAACCTTCGGCATTGGTTAATTTCCATGCGAAGACTCGATTCCATCAGGACCCAAAAGATTTTTGTTTCTATGATCCATGTAGGGTCCTTTGTATCCCACAAGGAGGCAAATTGTGCTACCTCTGATAATCCTTCTTCCATCGGAGGAAACTGGCTATCCTTTGGTAGTTCCCATGCAACCAATACAATCAAGAGTAGTAACCAAATGTAATGAAATGACTTAGTCTCATCCTGGGCTTGGCTATCCTTTGGTAGTTCCCATGCAACCAATACAATCAAGAGTAGTAACCAAACGTAATGAAATGACTTAGTCTCATCCTAGGCCTCGCGGCAATTTACGAGGAATTCCTGGCACATGTATCTGGACCAGTTGAACAGGATGCCCTTCACGAACTGAGAAGCTAGGGACACTACGGGCATTGGAACTTCATTTGCGTGACACTTCCTCATCACCTTTCCTTCCAATATATTCCTGGCCAACTAAACTGTGGAGTCTGAGATAGACAAAATTGAGAACCCGTGTGACTTCTTTACAAGTTCTTAATCTTTCTTCATCTGCTCAGCAAGCTCCTTCTCCCCCATCTTTTTGCTAAATTCCTTGGCCGGGTTCAAACCTTCATGCGGCAGGTGTGTAATCCTTTGAATAAGCATATGTGTGATGGGTATAGAATCTCCTAACCATAAACACCCATCATGCACCAAAGTGAGCAGCTGGAGTATGCAAATTTTGTTAATGGGGGTGCAGTGGTAATGTCACACCCAAAGCAAGTTGAACAACCTGGATTACTCAACACCGCAGACCTATTCCTCCATTTCCAGCGTTGTCACACCCATTTATTCATAATACACGTGTTTCATGAATTTATCTGTCACTAAGTGTGGGAACTTAGCGTGATCCACTAGGTCCCAGTCCTCCATATTCAATAACAGGACTCGCGTGAGCCATGGACCTTCAAAATGCACCTGCTCAGGTAGCAACGATGTGGAGGTGGTGAATTTTTCCGAGTCTGGGTATTTGGTGATCTTTGCCTTCCCCTTTCTTGGAGGGATATAACCAGGGAGCTTTGTTATGGGCTCTGTGACTTTAGCATCGATATCCTCTGTGTTCCTTGACCTTGTTCCACCTCCATGTCTACAACCTTCTACTTATCTTTTGTTGGATATTTATATTTCTTCTGGGCTGGTGTCACAGTATGCTTTCTTGGGGAAGCGCGTATCTACGCCAGCTTTTTTTACTTCTCCTTTACGGCAGGTTGCTTTTCTTTCGCCATGGATTGTTTCATCCTAGGTGACCTCAACGATGTGGGAGGTGCAAATGTAGCTTCAACACTAGATATTTTAGTTCCTGGGGTGTCATGTACAACTACTTCTGAACTGAAAGCCTCAACGAGGTTGGTGACAGTCATCCTCTCCATAAATAGCTCACGGGCTTCCAAGGAAACATCTGTGTGGGCGAAGAATTCCTCCCAAAATGCTTGGCTCATAAGCAACAAACAACAAATTTTAGAAAACACTCCAAGGGTGCAAAGTGTTCTCTGTTGGATCGACACACATAATTTAAAGGGGTTTTTGAATTCAAATCCGACCGCTCCCCCAAAATTCTGACAATTAATGTTGTTTTCGCAGCATATGTTCAAAGATTTTTTCCTTAAATGCTACCAACCTTCTCCTCTTAACCGTCTTATCTCAAGTCATGAATAGTGACTCCAACGGTCACTTTTCTGCTATGCTGCACAACACCTCCCTCCATAGTGCAGCTTCCTATGCGCAACTTCATCAGTTGTATCTTCATCATCTTTCACATAGCTTTCCTGCTGCATAGTCCTCCGAACCAGGCAGTGTAGTTTATAGTTCCACACTCCCTTGCAACTACCTGGAGCACTAAGACTGGCCTGCCGCTGTATAGTCATTGTGCAGTATCCCCTATATATAACTTCAATCGACGTTTTTTCACTCTTCTCGGAAAAGGTTCTTCATTTAGCTTCACGAGCTGACCTGTGCCTCCATCTGTAATTTCTTTGATAACCCAGCCAATGCATCTGAAATTTACCTAGAAATTTAGTGAACTTACTATCATATAACAATACGATATCGTTTACCTTGAATGTGCGAAACTTGATGCGTCAATTTTGCCATGCTTTTTCGCGTTCCTTCTATACTTGCTGATGGAATCTAGCCAAGAATCGGTCCTCTTCAAGCTCAATCAGCTGCACAAGCGGTTCTTCTAGGGCTTCACGATCTACCATACCTGTGAGAGCTGCTATGTGCAAAATAGGCACAATATATTCCATAGGCATCACAGTTTCTATGCTATATACCAATCTGAATGGCGTCTAACCTGTCATCTTTTTACAAGTAGTCCTATAAGACCATAACACTCCAGGTATGTGCACATCCCGGTCATTCTGCTGTGCATTGTAAATATTCATCGATGCGTTCTCCAAAATATTATTAAAGGCCTCAATTGTTCCATTATCCTGTGGATGATACAGAGTGCTCTTCTGATGGTAGACTTGGAATTCTTTTGTTAATGCGTTGATCATCTCGTTTTGGAAGTGCGTACCTCGATCACTCGTTAACACCTTCGGGAAACTAAATCTAGTTAAGGCATACTCAAACAACAACTTTGCAGCTGTAGCTCCTGTACAATCCTTAACCGACTATGCTTCTACCCATCTGGTTAGATACTCCGTCGTGATGGTGATGTAGCATGCACCAGTTTTCTTCCCTGGGGCTGAATTGGCCCAACAAAATCAATCACCCATTTTTCAAATGCTTGCAACGATACTTTAGGTTGTAAGGGAAATTCATCCCTTCATGATGGTCTGTCCATTCTCTAACACGCATCGCAAGCCTTACAATATGCTTTGGAATCCTTATGCAATGTGCACAAAAGCTTCTGCGTAGTCACCTTTCCTGCATAGTGTTCTCCCACAACCCCTCCATGAGCTTCAACTAGAATGCTATTTCTCTCAAAATTTGGCACATATCTTTGCAATATCTCATCTGCACCCATATTATACATATGTCCTGCAATTACTAAAAAGTATGTCGTGTGCACTACTAGCTCCTTCTTTTGCCGACTTGTATACTCGTCCGGTGCCATCCCCGTAGTCAAAAAGTGAATAATATCTGCAAAATGATTGCCCACTACGTGCATCACAAAGAGTTGCGCATTTGGCAACCCTTCCTCCAAATTATTATGCTCC
This sequence comes from Pinus taeda, assembly GCA_000404065.3. NCBI lineage: Eukaryota > Viridiplantae > Streptophyta > Pinopsida > Pinales > Pinaceae > Pinus > Pinus taeda. The sequence goes on along the minus strand of APFE031516371.1, from coordinate 10,689 downwards.
TCTCCAGTTTCAATCTGCGACAGATGGTCAAATCCTGCATTCAACCTCTCTGGCTTTACAATGACCTCAAAGTCATACTCCTGGAATAGCAGCCTCCATCGACAGATCTTCCCCCTCAACATAGGCTTATTGACTAGGTATTTCAAGGCAGAATGATCCATGTACATCTTGAAATTCCCTCCTAACAGATAGTGTTTGAACTTCTGTAGTGCATACACCATGGCCAATCCTTCATGCTCTGTTGTTCAGTAATTATTATCGGCCTTCGATAATTTCCTACTGGTGAAGGCTATAGGGTGGTCCATTTATCCTTCACTGGATTTCGTTAACACTACACCCAACATAATGAAAGAGGCATCAACGTGTATGTGAAATTCCTTCTTCCAATCTGAGAATACCAAGATCGGCGCAGTGACCATATTTTCTTTCAAAACATCTAACCTGCGTCAGAATTCTTTGTCCCAACGGAATATTGTGTCCTTCTTTAGTAGCTTCTCCATAGGTGTGGTAATCTGAGCACATGCCTTGATAAATTTTATGTAATATCCTGTATGTCCCAATGTTACGTGCAACTGCTTTACATTCCTCGGGGCCTCCAGATTCACTATCACCACAATCTTGGCAGGGTCCACAATCAACCATGCTTGCACACCACATGACCCAACAAGATTCCAAAGGGAACATAGAATATGCATTTCTTCAGATTCAGCACGATCTAGTATCTGCGACACGTATCCAGCGCAAACTTGCTACATGATGCTTTACTAGTGTGAACACTGTCTAGTCATCAAAGTACACTTCCAAGAACTTATGAATAAACTCCTTGAACGCCACGATGACTATGCGAGAAAATATCATAGGCGCATTCTTGAGTCCAAATGGCATCACAGTGTATTGAAAACATTCCCATTCCGTCACAAAGGTTGTTTTGATCCTATCCTCAGGTGCGATCTTAATTTGGTGATATCTCGAAAACCCATCAGTGAACGAGTAGGCCTCCTTCCCTCCAACATTGTCTAATACTTCATCAGTAGACGGTGTCAGAAATGGATCATGGGCACACGCATCATTAAGATTTCGTAGATCCATGCAAATCCTTATTTCACCCTTTTGTTTCTTCTCCTGAACCACCATTGGGCTTACCCAATCAGATTCTTCAATTGGTTCTATGGTGCTCGCTTCCAGCATCTTATCCAACTCTAAGTGAACATTTTCCTTGTATTTAGGATTAAGGTGATATGGCCTCTGTTTAACAGGCTTCGCGTCCGGCTTCAGAGTGTTTTTCATAATGCCCAAGTCTCCTAGTGTGCCCTTCAAATCCAAAAGTTTGGTAGGAAACAGATCGTGATATTTGCGAAGTAACTCAGCAGCTTTATCCATAGTAGTATCATCCCAGTAATCTCCAATATTTGCAAACTTTGATTCTACTTGAGTCCCAATGTTTACTTACTTTGATTTCAATGGTGCGGTGATGTCTGGTTTGTCTATTTGTAGGCCCTCAACTTCGTGATGCCCTTCCGGCTCTGGAATATTGATATTTCTTGGATCTTCATCTTCCTCCTCAATGGTTACATTATAACATTCTAGTGCATGGCATAGCTAGGTGCCCCAATCTGGCTGGGCCTATTCCATAAGTTCTTGCGGCATTTTGAAGATCATTGCCTTAATCTCCTGTAAGGCTTCATCAATGCTCGTGAAGCCATCTTCAAAACTGAAGGTCAATAATAATCCTTCCCTCAATATATCCCACTTCGCCGTGCCATGACAAAGCTCTGTTTCCAAATACCAATTCATGGGGATTGTATCCAAAGTATGGCAAAATAAGTGTACCCATTATGGTTGCGGCTCCATTCCATAAGATTTAGTCCACTTCTCTAGATGATCACACAGACCATCTCTCCCACCATATTTCTCACTCAATTGAGTGTTAGGACAACCAAACCATAACCTCATCATCCTTTTGTACTCCCACCATCCATCAAAGCTATCCTTGTGCATACCCCAACATTGTGCGGGCGTAGTGCACAGTGCCAAATCTAATGCTTTGAAGTAGTGATGCTCAGGGGCTTCACGATCAAATGCATGCAAAAACTTATCCACATCAGTTAAACCATCATAATAAGATAAGTTCCTCACCTCCAATGAAATGCAGTGCAACGATTTAGTCATCATATTGCATCGCAGCGTGGATAGTTCATGCAACCAATTCTGCCAATGCTCCAATTCTTCAACTAAATCAGAGGTGCATGAAATCTCACGATCCCATGCGATCCTGCCATCGTCTATTGGATTGATCCAATCCTAGTCTCACATTTTTATCTTGTAAATATGATCCATCTCATCTTTACTTTCTTCATAAGCGTGGACCGTTTCAGTGTAGCGCGCCCCTTCTGCAGGGTCCAATGATACTACAACTTGAAGCGATTTATTTTCAAATGAAATTGTCCTCTTCTTCAATTTGATGAATACATTTGTCTCAATGGCCCAGTCAATTCTGAGGAGCGCGGGGTATGGATTGTTTTAATCAACAATCTCTATCACTTCAAAGTCATTCATCCCACTTGCACCTTCTATATCAACTATTACTCCATATAGTCATCAGAGACCACTGCAACACAGGTCTCCCCATTCTTTCCCATGTTTGTTTTGGAAAGCGTTTGCATCAGACCTTAGGTCCAAGATGAACTAGTCCATCTCATAATCTCTTATCTACGTGGTGTGCCTCATCTCATGCCCTGTTCTAGCCTTATGTTTGCCAGTTTTTCTAACTACGCAGTGTCCATCAGGGGCATTTTCTTTGTCAGTGCATTTTTTTATTAACTCCTGTAGGCCTTTCACATCTTTGCTATTGCGTAGAAGTTTCATGCAGGTCTCAAAGAACGTGGTAAGGACAGAGGGATCAACCTCTATAGATGCACTGGTTTCTTGCACTTTTTTCTGGCTTCCTGAGGTGGAAGCCTCAACGAAGCTTTTCTTGGCTTCCTTAAAATTTCCCTTAGCACACACCACATCAAAACCATCTTCCTTTTCTAGGGCCTTGCGGACCCATCCGTCCTCTTCAAGATGTTTTCCTTTATCATCACCAGTGGTTATCCCGCTTCTTAGCACTATATTCATGCTCTGGTCCTCCTCGCGGGGCTTAACTCTCATCATCAGTAATTTCTGCGTAGGTTGTTGAGGTTGTGCCTTTTTCTCCTCCACCTTAGCTATTAGCACTAGGTATTCTTCTATAGTGTGGTCAAACTGGCTGCAGTATTGACATGAAGGGTGTGTCTGATTCTGACACTCCCATATGTAGTTCCCTGGTGATCCGCAGTTGTAACAAATTACCTGACCTTGGCCTCTACCAGGCCATCCTCCT
>APFE031516360.1:0-130042 GCA_000404065.3 Pinus taeda | reverse complement strand
TTGATTTTCATGAAAATCAATTGCTTCCACTACTTGCACTGGCCGTTTTGACGTAAGGGATAAGTAGAAAAGCAGTAGGAACTGCAAGGAACAATAGAACAACAATAAATGCAAGGTCATTTACTTCCATGATCTCCTTATTTTAACTTTTTTCAAAAATAGCTCGAGATTTCTGAAGTGGACTATAGGCTAGTACATTGTGCATTTGGACTTAGCTGCCATGCCAGGGTGTTCCTTTTTTAGAATCATGCATTCGCTGGATTGGTATTGAGCCTTTGCTCCTTTCTTTTCTACCTCGGTTTCATCCCCTTTGGGGGTTGGCCTCTTCGTGGGTCGACTGTAGGCTAGTAAATTGTGCATTTGGAATTAGCCGCCATGCCGCGTGTAACCTTTTGAGAGTCGCGTGTTTTTTTGTTTGGTATCCAACCTTAGCAGCAATAGTAGCAGCAATAACCTTCCACAGCAGCAATAGTAGTAGCAATAACCTTCCGCAGCAGCAATAGTAAGTACCGCTATACTGCACGAGGAGAAGACTGATATGCATATCGATATGAAGCATGTACCGATATAATGAGGAGAAGACTGCTACGGGCTTAAGACTACACTGCTTGGTCTAACCCGTATTTCCCAGTATTTCTTGAACTATTTTCTTCATGAGTCAATGTACCTATTTAACGGATTGGAACTTCGGATAAGAAGGAGATCATAATGGCTCATCATAAGACAGGCTCATCATAAGACAGGCTCATCATACCATGTTAATTTGGTTCACTCTGCACCTCATGTTCTCACTGCCAGGTTGGTTATCACGCGTTCTCACGAGAGCCTTTGTAGGGCTCCACTTTCAACTATTTCCTCAACTCATTTAGGGAAGGATACAGATCTACTACTGATAGGGAAGGAGACAACAATAGCTGAAGACAAACCACTTCATATATTTAACGTAGCCCCCACGTTTTCCGCATTTATGTGTTTACGACCACTACCTTTGTTTTCTTGAATCTTGGGCTATGGCCGGTTGGGAGAATGTTAATAGTTCGTGTGGGGAGGCTGCACCAAAAAAAACTAGCTTATAGGGTAGTGGGGGTACAACCTTTGCATGAAATGGGCTTAGGTAGTGGCTTGGGTTAGGTGTTGTTGGTAAGATGTCTACCTCAATAGCTGCTCTATGCGTTTGAATCTCGATTCATTAAATGATCAATTTGCTTCATTTGGTAAATACCGACGCTCATACACTTTGACGGCAAGGGAATCCCTAGCCTGTGAATGTGCCACTTACAAGAGCACAGAGCGTGTCAATGGTAGTTTCCCTAAGAAAATAAACAGATAGTTTGGCTAGAGCAGTGGTATCTCTATCTGTTAGGATATTTCGTTGCAATGTTACAGCCCAAATCAAGTGGTGGTGGGTCCGGATCACGAGTTTGTATCTTCCTATCCAATTAGATATTCCTCTCCGAAGATTAGCCAATAAGAGATTCAGTCTTAGTTGTAACCATTCTGAATGATGTTACCTCTTTCATACCTTTTAAGACATCCTGTTCTCCATTTTCATCCAAATACTCAATGGCTTTGTAATCACCATCCACTTTATTCCTGTGAAGATACAACTAGTCCATACTCACCAATATACTATATGATCCCAATGACAATACATTCAAATGTGATGATGTAGCCATACCATTCAACTAAAATTGACAAGATCTTACCCAATTATGAATTCGCTTCTTTGTACCTGTATCCAACTACACTAACCAAGATTCATCATGCACTACTTTATTCAACCATATTTATCCACCTGGTTAGGACTAACATAACTGTAATTAGATCTAGGGCCAATCAAAATAGAAACAACTTGATCACAAATCTTATCCTCCATCTCGATAATAGATGCCTGATGATCTTCCTTCTTGTTCTCTAGTGTTGCACAAATATGTGGAAGACTCTATCGAACATATCCCACTGTCTATGCCTCCTGCACATTGTATACTTGTGGTCTACCACCCTGATGCTATGGACAATCTCTACTATGATGCTCTCCTCCAAAAGTCCAACACTGTATAGGCTCCCTAACATCACCCTTTTTCTACTCAGACTGAAATACATGTCCTCTGTAGATGCATTGAACTTCTTAGGTGGTGTTGCATTCTCTTTTTTACCTATGTCCTAAGGTATTGTTTGCTTATTGTCCCATTTTCATTTATTCTTATCATTACCCTTACAGCCCTACTTAGTCTTAGATCTACACTTTGATTTCTCAAAAAAATATTTTACCTTCTGAACAACCTCCTTCAATGATCTAGGCTCATGAAAATCAATCCTGTCTTTGAATGCTACCAACAACCCACTGATGAATCTCTGAATATTGGCTTTATCCTCCTTTACGTAAGGAAAATACCTCAATAAATCCAAGAATCTGCTAGTGTAGTCCCCATTGGTCATAGATCCTATTTTTAACTCATAAAACTATTTTTCCTTGTCGTCATAGTATCTCTCCGATAGATACTTCTTCCTAAATTGTCTCTCGAACTTGCTTCAAGTCAACTCCTCTTCATAAATACCTCTAACCTTCTTTACATCTTCCAACCAGATATTTTCTTTACCTTTAAGACTAAACAAAGCTATTTTGACCTTCATGTTTTCTAAGTAATCATGCAACTTAAAGACTTATTCATACCATGCAACCATGCTTATGCATCTTATGAATTATTCATTTCCCCATCAAATGTAAGTGGTTTTTCTCTCTTGAACTCATCTGGAAAATATATTTTGTCACTCTTGTTGTAAGGATGGTAACGATTATGATCATGATACCGATCATAACTAGAACTAGAATAGTTCCTGTGCCCATCACCTATCCTATCCAGAGTGTTCAAGAACATTCCATCTCTAATCATGTAATCTTTATCTAACCTGTGGCTACTATGAGATCTACTACCATATGCCCCATTTGTCCTATCCTCCTTTCCATGGTGGATTCAAAGTGGTCACTGTTTCTGCAATTTTGACAAACTCTAAAGAAGTACTACATTGAATTCTGCTTATTTCTCTTATGCCTACATGATTCAATCATTATTTGTTTTGCGTCTCCTTATTTCTTCCTTAAAGATTATCAATGTGTCTACTAAGTCCGTAGAGTGCACAACACCATGTTACTCTTTTGATCCATAGGGAGAGTCTCGTGAACTACAATCTACCATCTTACTAGTAACCTTTGATGTTTTCTTCCTTCGAGGTATATCATGTTAGCTAAACCAAATCATAAACAAACCAACATACCTCAGTTTAGTTCAAGATAGGATATATCATCTAGAGAATCAACTATATTATTGCAATACATATATATAAACATAATCAAAACTGAGATCGAAGCAAGTAGAACTAAAGCCGCAGGAGACAAAGAAGAAGACGAAGGAGGAACATAAGTTGAGGAGGAGAGAATTAGAAGAGAAGTAGAAGCAGGAAGAAGAACAAAGGCAAGGCGCGATGATAAAGGAAAGAACGCTGATACATGTTGAAGAACCAAAACAACCATTGGTTGAGGAGGAAGGTGAACACATCCAGGATCGAGAGATTTCTCATAAGATTAAGAAATTGATTGAAGTGACATACATGGAGTTGGAAATGAGCCATATCTGAATATATTGACCTAATGTTGAGAGCACCACAGGTCACCCCTCAGTCTCCACCACCTCGAACAGCATAACAAGCCACGAGAAACCAAGGATATGTTGTTATCCTTGATGATGATCTGGTCATGGATGTGTACAATATATCATTTGATGAGTTCTAGAAGAGGATTGTACAATCATAGAGGAACCACTTTCCGAATGGTCATGCATCACATGCATTCAACAAAGAAACGGTGATAGTGTTGGACACCAGGAAGCATCCAACTGCCATTACAGAATCCAACTTAGACTAAGCAAAAGAAACAATATCAAATGTTCAGTATCTGATGCTCGAGAATGAGCATCTGACAAAGAATTTTCCAGCTACCAAGAAAGAGGTAGAACAACTATGAGCATCAGCGCATAATGTAGTTTTCACATTGGGGGAGATGAGGGAAATGATACTTGCTGAAGTTTCTATGCTTGGAGACTCCATGTATAAGCTCTATGACGGGTTTGTTACCGTGCATAAATCAGTTGTGTATTTGCATGGCCTACAACAAGAGAAAAGAGCTTTTTATAACTCTTAAAACATACAAGCTGACATTCCCTATGTACAAGAGTAGAAAATGCGGTTCAAAGAGGCCCCGCTTGACTTAGTGAAGAAAATGAAGCCATGAGTAGAGTTGGAGAAATCGAAGGTTTGAATGTTGATTCAGAAAAACAAGCATCTTACCTCATTCATTGGAAGCATGCAGGCCTCATATGTGTGGTTGTACAATAGTTTGGATGTATTGGTGAGAACACACCAGATCCCATCAATCGGTTCCCTCACCAAAGCTAAACCCAAGAACCAAGTGCGACAGAAGCTTGAAGAGTGCTTGGAATAGCTAAGACAAGAGGCCACAATGGAAGACTTGGAGTTGAATGCACATAACATGAAAAATTTCATCGATGGTCCTGTCAAGGTTAAAATAATATTTTTCATGCTTCATAATGATTTGGACATAGGTTCCAAGACAATGTACCCATATTCCATGGAGGCTAGAGTCCACTTCCAGCAAGACATCATGAAACAATTTGAGGACACAATCACACAATACCAAGCTTGGTGGCAATATATGACCGAGAAGTAGCAAGTGGAGGTTGTTGAGATGGTATTCTCCCAAACTCCAACATCATAGTGTTGTGTCTTGTTAAACTGTCTTTACCCTATTTTTTATTATATGGGAACGAGTGGAAAATGTAATATTATTTGTAATTATGTTGTAAGTGAAATTCCAAGTGTCAATATTGGAATATGGAAAGTCACCATGTGATGTACTTTGTCATTTTGTAAATAAGTTGAAGAGTCATGAGGATAGTCCAAAGGTCACAAAGGGGAGTTGAAGAGTCACCCCCCATTTTTTTATAAATAGAACTTCATAACTCATAGAACGGGCTTTTGGGAGCCAAGTTTTTGGCTAGGATTAGGCTTAGAAAGAGCTTGGGAGTATTGTGAAGAGCCTTAGATTCTCCATAGCATAGAGTGAGTATACTTCTTTATAGGAGCAGGTGTTCTTGACTGTAATGTTCCACTACTGGGGCTAGTGGTCATCAATGGTGTATGTATGGATGGGACTTTCACTTATAATAATAAAATCAGAGCGAGCACACTTTCATGCAAATGTTGTTAATGTAATAGGACTATTCCTATTGTATTGGAAATGTATGTTATTTAACTTACACATATGCTTACGAAATATTTTTTTCATTTGTATGAATCTTGTTGAATGCATGTTGTTGGATTAACTCATCACTTTAACTTGTGAAATATTCCACATCTCAGCTTGTGATGTCATTTCGCATGTGTGTTCCTTTCAAGCTGTGTATTATTACGGGCTTCTAAGGGGCACACTTCATTTTCCCTTAGTTTGCTGGAACGTTCATGCATTGCAATTGACTTTTCGCAGGCTCACACACGTACTCTAACCTAAAGCTATCATACTTTCCTATGCACGTTTCCATGGTCAAGGCATAACAATAGCACCCATTTCTTGGACTTCTACTACAAACGGTGTGAGGTTTAGTTGGGAATTCATATTGAGGAGATCCCCTGAATGTTGGTGGGTCCAACACCATCAAAATTTATGGTGCTAGAAGGAGGGAAATATGACAAGATGAGCCCTCGAAGTCTGTTTTGACTTCTTCTTGAATCATACTACCTACATGTTTTTCCAGAGACGTAAAATTATAGGTACCGATGAATATTATTGATGACTTGTCACATATTAAATTTGATGGTGAGGGTGGAACAATCGTGCTTGAACATACTGATCATTTTCTTCAATTTTACATAGAGCATAACACCCCCCTTGAGGATGTTGGCTCTCAGTTGTTTATTCTCACGTTCGAAGGGTGTGTAAGGAAATGTTGTAACACATTGATCGATGCCTCCATACAATCTTTTGAGCATCTTATCACAAAACTCTCTCATGCTTTTAACATGGTCGATCATAAACATCTGGGCAAGAAAAATTTAGAATTGTAAAAATCACCTAGATAATCATTCCATCATTTTCACATTCATTTTATGCATTTGTGTTTTGAATATTTGAAAGATTAAGTTGATTGGAAGTTCTTAATAGGAAGATTTCAATATCTTGTTCACATTTCAGAAAATATGCATGAGTTAGAATCTTTTAAGCCTCTCCCAACATACCTCGGCATGAGATATTTTAAATATACAATGGAAAAGGTTGTTATTGCAAGTGACCTATTGTCTTCCTCTCATCAAACAACACTAGTTTTGTAGGTTGAGGCAGGAGAACTTGAAAATTCATCTGTTGATCTACCACCATCATTTCCCACCTCACATACTCAGAATTTTAGTGCAGGTTTGGATTTTCAATCCAATGATTGTGTTGAAGTATTATCTTCTTGTCCTCCATCCTTTGGTCCCTCTGATCCTCTAGATTTTGATGTGTTTTTTTCACCTATTTCAAATCTCTCTTGTGATGTTCACGAGGATCAAGTGTTGGTTGAAGTTGGTGTTAAGCATCCAACTTGCGATATCATTTATGATGATTATGTGAGGAAGCCCATAGCTGAACAAGAATATGAGACGAAAGATGTTTCTCTTCCTTCCACACCCCTCCCTCATCATTATGAAATTTCCCACAATTCTCTCATTCATGTTGAATCTTTTGAAAATTTAGTTCCTGATGATGTTACTACTTCTGATCATTCACATAACACGTGGTATGTCATTTCTTCATCTAGATGTGGAGAGGATGAACCTTCTAATCTTAATCTTCCAAATCCCTCATCTCATATTTCTGAAAACTTAGAGGGTGAAATTTATCATTTTTCATCTTCCCCTCGTTGTGATTCATTAGATCATTTGGATGCCTATGTTTGCAATCTTCAACTTTATGATCATGGCTTTCACGACCTCTTCATTGTTTCATTTAGTCACAATTCTGATTTTTCCACTACTAATCTTTCCCAACCACTCATCTATGATGATTTACCTATTGATGAGTTGAAACTTCCCCCAGATGTTGAGGCACTTCAGCCTAAGTTGAAGGTTATGTCAGGTTCTCATTGTCTTGACTTCACTTCTGCTTTCGATCATAATATGGTTGAATCTTCTGAGGTTCCTAATCACTCTATCACACATATTGAAAATCAATCTATATTACAATTTTCAAACACTCCATATGTATTACATGGTCTTATCGCTCAGTCATTGGAGGAGTTGTACATGGTGAGCACTACTGCAAAATGAAAATTTTCTTCTTTCTTCATGTTTGCTCACCTTTGCAATTCAAAAGTGTGTGCATGTTTGTCTTCGTCTCTCAATGTTTTTGGACACCATGGTATATTCATAGAGTGCCTTTGATGTACTTTATATTTTTACTTTTTTGTGGCTGCATTCAAAGTTCAAACGTTTTGGTTTGTATTGACTTATCTTTCTAGCTTGTTGGTATGCTTTTATATATTTCTTGACAAGCATTCTCTCGCCTACATCAACTAGCCAATGCACCGATGGATACATTGGAAGTATCACTTTATGTAAGTTGGCCTATCTTCTGGTTAGGTTAGGGGTAGGAGTAGTTGTTTTTTTTCTTGTTTGTTTCCTTGATTTTCTTTACTTTCTTTTTCTTTATCCCACTTAATTCCTTTGTTTGTTAGCTTTTGTAGCTGTAGGTTAGTTTTCACATGAAACCGTGTTTGGCTTCTTAGGCAAGTAGGGTGAATTTCAAGAGGAAATTGTACTTCTACCAACACTTGGTTATTTTCATATTCCCTCTCTTTATGTGAATCTTGCTTTTCTTTTATTCAATGATACCCTGATGGAAATTATGTTCCTTTTGGAGAGATTCATGGTGAAATCATGATGCTTGGATTTTTAACTAGTACCACATACTCTAACCATCCTTCTATTTTCGGTTAACCCTTGTCAACTAAGTCAAGTAGAGTAAGGAGAAGGGGGAACCTTAAAAAGTATGTCAGAGGTATATATAAATATCCTTATATGAAGGAACAACCTCTTCTACTCTCAACAAGTTAGGATCCCTCTTCCACCCCATGAAATAAATAAGTGCCTATGCACAGTTCTTTGAACAAATGAAAATGAAAAAATGTAAAATGAAATAAAGGGAAAAATAAGAGAAAGGCTTCTTGCACAGAGAGGTGAAGCAAGTAACTCTGTGAGGGTACTCTCCAAACTCGTTGGTGGGGGGAAATGCTTGTGTTCTTGAAGTGACTCCAATGGGGTATTGTCCAGGCTTGTTCATAGCAGAGAAACACTAGATATGAAACTAAAACTGTAACAACTTGTTTTACTTGTGCATCTATATACCCTTCATCCCCAATCGAAACACATCAGTTTGACTTGGCTTATTATGTGTGCTGCCGATGAAGAGAATGGTAGGGACTACATCTTTAACCCAAGCTAAGTGAATAAGCTATGATAATCAAAGAACTAAACAGTACTTCCAGAAGCGTTGGACATGTTTTTCATGAGACAAGGTCCATACAGAAAGCTGGAATTCTACTAGCGTGTCGCCATTGTTGGGTCCCTACACAATGGCTTGACAGACTTCTTCAACCAATTTCTCAAGGGTTGGGCCCTCAACTACAAGGCCCATTATTCTCTGTGTCTACTGCATGGCATTTAGCTTTCCTTCCTGTAACTTATTGGACCTTTGCACTTGAGCTAAGGTTCATGTTGTCGACTTGATTTCATTGAACTGCCTCTGCTTCTCTCTGATGTCAACTTCCATCTTTTGTAGAGTCAGATCCTCCTGTAGCAAGGTCGATAATTCCATGACATGTACAAATAACTTAGTACATTCCTTGACTACAACTTCCAAGGTCACCACTTTTTCTTTAATAGTAGATTCAGGCTGCCCTCTGACTTCTGGAGGGGTAGTGGACTGCAGCTTAAGTTGTAGCTTCAAGATTTATAGTTGCAGCCCAAACCTAACTTTGTTGATTTCTGCCTGTGATTCCTTTACTATGGCAGCTATCTTCTAGATCATTTCTGTAGAGGCAACATCAGCCAAAATCTAGAGCTTGGGAAGCTCACTACAGGCCTATGCAATGACAGCCTTCAACTGTTGACTTCGCATCGTGACCTCCTCCTTTTCCTTGAGGACCTGCATCTTTCCCTCAAATATATGTTGATTATTTGTTTTAACCTTGTTGATGATCAGCAGTGCACGTTGCTCCCAAATCTTAAGCTTATATGACACCCCTTCGTGCAGCTCGTGCAAAGTATGAATAGGAAGTGTGGCCAGGTTCAAACTCAGGTCCTTCATGTGTAGTAGGTGTGCCCTGCATTCTGTTGAATCGACACATAGGGACCCCTCTGACAACTACAATGTGCAGAGATCCAGTGTGAGTTCTGCTTCTAGGGTGAACCTCTCGCTTTTTTCAGGCTTTCTTGCTTCATGCTCGCATGTCCAATGCTCACTTGAATGAGACCTATTTGGACCTGTAATTCCCATAGACCCTGCTATACCTTACCTAGTGTTTGTTGGTACTTCTCTTTGAAGTGGCCCCAAATATTTGTAGTTGCATCGTGGACCACATCCCCAATTTCATATAGGTACCCCTCTGTGAGGACCAAAGGCATTGCGCTCACTAATTTATCTGATTTTTTCTTCTTGCACAACCCTGTCAAAGTCCTTTGTTGCCTCTTTTTGACGATGAAGGGGGACTCCAAGCCTACGCCCCCTTCCTCTTCTCCCTCTATCTATTCCTCCACGCCTATGTGCTTAGTGTCAGATTTTCCAAGGTCAATGGTGGCCTACGACGTAGTATTTTCCTTTGCTACTTATTTTTCCTTGGAAACCACTTCTTTCACCTTTGCAACAACTTCTTTCTATTGTGCAGCCTTTTCTCTTGCCGCAGGATTTTATTTAGCAGAAGCCTTCTATTCTTTCTTCGTCTTTTCTACTACTATCATTGCTATCACCTGCATTATTTAACCTTCAACATCCTAACTTGTTATTGCACCAACATCAGAGGGGGTCAGCCATTCACTTGGCCATTTGATGACAACCCCTATAATATCATCTTCGGTCACTAAATATGGAAACTTGTACCATATTACCTTAGCATATTTCTTCGTGAAAATGTGCAGATTATCGAAATCTACCTTGAAGTATATGGCATTAGCGTACTTCTCGTGCAAACTTGGTGATAACCTTGGTCGTTGGTTCATCACCATCCTTATATTTTACACAAACAAGACCCAAAATATCTTCGTCTCCATCACTTGTGCAAGGTCTTTGGTAGCCCATAGTGAAGCGAACTTCATGGCCTCAAGTACGTCTAAGTCTTGTTGAGGGAATTTTCTTTCTTCAAGAGTACTCCAGGCCACCAATGCAATCAATAACAAAAACCATGCGTAATGGAATCTCTTACTCTCATCCTATGCCTCTCTGTAGTCCTCCAAAAATTCATGACATAAATATTGAGCCTAGTTATACTGGACCCCTTTGGTGCACTATGGAGCCAAAGAGATGATTGTTGCTAATACTTCATCAGCATGACACTTCCTCATGATCTTACCAACCAAGATCTATGTAGCAAACTACACCATGACATCTAACATGGATTGAATGGAATACTGTGTGACTTCTTGACCAAACCAAAATCACTCTTCATTTGGTCCGCTAACTTCTTCTCCTATGACTTTCCTATAAAAGCCTCCATGGGATCCACTCCTCGATATGGCAAAAATGTTATTCTATGGATTTGCATGTCAAATATTGGGATGGTCCCTCCCAACCAGAGGCAACCATAGTGCACCAAAACTAGTTTATTAATGGTTTGACTGAAGTTCATCACCCACAACATATTTAGGAGGTCCACACCCCAACTCCAGCCACCCATTTCATCGTCTCAAGTTGCATGACATCTGATTCTTCAAAATAGACATTCTTGAGGTACTTACTTTGTGCCAACTGTGGAAACCTCTCATGGTCCCCCAGGTCCCAATCCTCCATTTTCATGTTTCGTGTATGAGCTAGCAACGGTCCCTCAAATAGCATGTTCTTCGGTAGAGGTGAGGAGACCATAAAATTCAAAAAAGATAGTTCTTTGGGAACTTTAGCTGTGGATTTTCTTGATGGTATATATGGCGGTAGCCGAGTTATCGGTTCAACCTCTTTTGTGTCAATTTACTCTATTTCTCTACATAGTTCTTCCTCATCTAGGTCCAGGAGCTCTATCAATTGTTTGGACCTATCCATCTTTTCCTTTTGGTGGATTTCATTCGGGTTTTTCATGTTGATTGTCACATTGATTCTTCTTCTACTTCATATCTCTTGTTGTGGAAGAAGATGGCTTAGGCCTTAACGAACTAGGTGCGGTTGTAGGAAATCCTGTAAGTACAGGTTGGACTGGCTCTATCTTAGGTTTCATTACAGGGATTCTCTCGAGGATTATCTCACGTTTCCAGTCAGGTAAGTTTGCAAATTTTGGCTGTGAAAGAATGATCTCCTAATCCCTAATAGACATACAGCATTATTATAAACACAATAGAAAGCCCAAAAACTTAAGGAAAATTCTCCAAAAGCAAAGTGTTCAAACGTGGAGTAGGATGTCATATTTATATCTCAAATTAAATTCAAATCTGTCAATTCCCTCCAATTCCCTATCATTAATGCATTTTTGGCAGCAAATTTCAAAATATATGCATCTTAAATTCTCCCCCCCACTCCTTTTAACATAAAAATCACCATTCAATCAGCTATAGTTTTTCCAAAGGTCACTTTTTGAACCAACTGTGCGGGACCACCATCCTAGCATAGCTCCTTCATTGTAGCTCTCCTCTGCTCCTTGCCTTGATATGTCACGCAACCCCATCACTTCGCCCAACAATTCTTTTGGCAGTGTAGTTTATAGCCCCGTGTTCGCTTGCAACTTCTTGGAATTCTAAGACTAAGACTAACACTAAGACTATCCATCCGTAACCTCCTTAATAATATACGACCCAGCTAATTCCTTTGTAACTTCCACAGGAACTTTGTGAACTAACTGTCATACAATAGTACCAAATCATCATTCTTAAAGGTGTGTTGTTTGATATTGCTATCATGCCATGCCTTTTGGCAATCCTTCTACACCTGCTGATGAAAGCCTGCTAAGAAGGGATATTCCTCAAACTCAAAAAGCTGCTTGAGGCGTTCTTCCATGGTATCGCAAGTAGCCATGTCTATAACCGCAACAAATTGAGAACTCGGCACTATGTACTCTGTCGAAATTACAACATCTTGGACATAAACCAATCTGAACGGTGTTTGTCCAGTCAAATTCTTGCAAGTAGTTCTATTTGTCCATAAAATAATGGGTATGCACACATCCTAGTCATTTCACTTCGCATTACAAATCTTTGTTAAGGAATTCTCCATGATTTTGTTAAATGCTTCTACAATGCCATTCGCTTGAGGATGATATGGCATACTCTTCTGGTGAAACATCTAGGATTCTTCAAGCAAAGAGGAAATTATTTCATTTAAGAAGTGTGAACCTCTATCACTCATCAAGATCTTAGGGAAGGCAAACAGAGGCAGAATATACTCAAAGATGAATTTCACAGCTATGGCCGCACTACAATCCTTCATAAGCTACGCCTCACCCCACCTTGTTAAATATTCAATCGTTGTAATGATGTATCTAGCTCTAGTTTTCTTTCTTATAGGCTGAATTGGTCGTATAAAGTCTATTGCCCA
This sequence comes from Pinus taeda, assembly GCA_000404065.3. NCBI lineage: Eukaryota > Viridiplantae > Streptophyta > Pinopsida > Pinales > Pinaceae > Pinus > Pinus taeda. The sequence goes on along the minus strand of APFE031516360.1, from coordinate 117,204 downwards.
CTTATAAAATGCTTGCAACAACACTTGTAGTTTCAAAGGAAATTCATCCCTTCGTGATGGTATCCCCGTTCTTTGACAGATATCACATGCCCTGAATAAACCTTGGCATCCTTATCCATAGTTGGCCACCATAGTCCTACACGTAGGATCTTATGCATAGTTTCTTGGCCCACATAATGTCCTCCTGCAACTCCTCCATGCGCTTTAGTGAGGATACGTTGTTGTTCATAGTTAAGGACATACCTTTGCAATATTTCATTAGATCCCATTTTATATAGATGTCCAGTGATAACATAGAAATCTGTAGCATGGACCACAAACGCTTTCTTCTGCTGTGTGGAATACCCTTCAGGAGCGGTACCCATAGACAAGAATTGGATTATGTCTACAAAATGGTCATCAACTACATGCACAACAAAGAGTTGTGAATCAGGAAATCCCTCCTCCAAATTTGTAGGTTCATCACAATTCTCAATCCGCGAGAGGTGATCTGGTCCAAAATTCAGTCTCCTTGGCTTCACAATTACTTCAAAGCCATATTCCTAAAAGAGCAGCAACCATCAAAAAATCCCCCCCCCACAACATAGGCTTGTTGACGAGGTACTTCAAAGCAGAATGGTCTGTGTAGATATTGAAGTGTGCACCCAATAAATAGTGCCTAAATTTCTATAGTGCATACACCATTGCTAGTCCTTCACGCTCTGTGGTATAATAATTCTTTCCCAGCTTCGATAACTTTCTACTTGAAAATTCCATTGGATGATTTATATCACCTTCACTTGGTTGGGTTAGCAAAACTCCTATTGCTATGCAGGATGCATCTACATGTACATGGAACTCATTCTTCTAGGTAGGGAACACTAAAATGGCCATGGTGACCATTTTCTCCTTCAAAACATCGAAACTCTTCTGGTAGTCATCGTCCCAACATAATGTCGCATCCTTTTTTAATAATCATTCCATGGGTGAAGTGATCTATGCATATGCTTTGACAAATTTCCCGTAATACCTTGTGTGTCCCAACGTCATGCGCAGTTATTTAAAATATTTCAGAGGCTCCAAATGACAATTTTGGCAGGGTCGACCATCAACCCCTTCTTACAAATTAGATGTCCCAACAATATCCCATTGGGTACACATAATATACATTTCTTCAAACTAAGGGAAATTTGATACCTTCGACAAGTGTCCAATATGAGGCGAAGACTGAAACATGTCTTTTTACCAACCCAAACACCTTCCAATCATTAAAGTAAACCTCGAACAATTTGTGAATAAACTCCTTGAAGGCTACAATTACCACTCTAGAGAATATCGTAGGGGCATCCTTAAGTCTGAAAGGCATAACTGTATATTTGAAACACTCCCATTCAGTAGCAAACATAGTCTTACTTATATCCTCTAGTGCAATCTGGATCTGATGGTACCCTGAGAACCCATCAGTAAACAAGTAAGCCTCCTGACCTCCAACATTTTCTAGTACTTTGTCTATGAATGGCATAGGAAATGGATAGTGGACACAAGCGTCATTCAACTTCCTCAAGTCTACATATATCTTAATTTCACCTTGCATTTTCCTTTCTTGAAGCACCATAGGGATAACCCAGTCTAATTCTTCAACAAGCTCAATAATCCCAGTTGCAATCATCTTATCCAATTTAGCACGCACCTTTACTTATACTTAGGATTCAATCGATAAGGGCACTGCTTCACTGGCTTTGAATCTAGCTTCAGAGTGGTCTTCATGACACCCAAATCCCCTACTATCCCTTTTATTTTAGAGAACTTAGTAGGAAACAAGTCCTGATACTCCTCTAGTATCTCCACAACTTTGTCCATTGCATCTTCATCCTAATAGCCGCCAATGTTTGAAAACTTCAGTTGCACTTCATATCCAATATTTACATGCTTGGTCTTAAGGGATATGAAATATCAAGACCCTCCACCTTAGGCCTTACGACTTCACATTGTCCTTCTAATTCAGGAATATTGATGTTCCTAGAATCTTCTTTGCCTTCCTCAGTGGTCACATTGTAACATTCAAGTGCATGGTGCATCTACATGCTCCAATCTACTTGTACCCTTGCAATAGGTTCTTCAGGTATTCTGAATACGACAACTTTGATCTCTTGTAACACTTCATCAAACATTCAAATCCTTCTTCAAAGCTAAAGGTTAACAAAAAAACTTCATTCAGAACATCCCATTCTGTGATTCCACGTCACAACTCTCTTTCAAGATACCAGTTCATCGGAATCGTATCCAAAGCATGGCAGAATATATGAATCCATTCTAGCTAGTGTTCTTCTCCCCATTCTTTCATCCATCAAGCCAGATTCTTGTGTGGATCAACCTTCCCTGTGTATTTCTCTGTAATGCGGGTATTGGTGTTGGGATGGGGTCCCTTAGGTTAGTTTTGGGGTTAAGATAACCCAAGTTGTGATACATTTTTGTAATTAATGTAAAGTCTTTACAATTTGTGGATGAGGAGTGCGTAGATGAGTAGGAGTCAAGGGGGTTTAGCTCCTTGTTTTATGTAAAGTTTGAGTCAATTTTGAGATCCACACATGGTTTGTGGACCATGGCATTGTATGAAAGAGGCTATAAATAGGCGTGTCTTAGAGAGTATAAGGGATATAATTGACAAGAAATGGGTAGATAGAAGATAAGTGATAGTGAAGAGAAGTGGGTCAGATAGGAGAAGAAAGGTTATGCAGTTGAGCGTGCAGAGGCCTAGGTAGAGTCCGCAACTAAGTGCGTGGACCCCTGCAGCTAAGTGCGTAGGGTAGTTTTGAGTCTGTAATCCTAAATTGGAGATCAATAAAGATAGTTTCCAAATAATTCTTGCATATTTCCATTTATCTCTGTTAATGTTATATGATGTCAATGAATAATGTTTTTTATGAAATATTTATTGAATATTGCGTGATTCTATTGAATAAAGGTTAATAATGTATGAATGCATGTTTATGTAATTTCATGAAGACTTTGATGCATTCTCTGATGTTTAAAAATAACCTAAGTATATCTGCACGAGCATTAATTTAGGGCTATTCTCTGATGCACATAAGTGGATAAATTTATTGTTGAAGGTCTGCAAAGACTGATCATATACCTTCATGAAGTTCTGAAGGTTGTTTTAACATAGTTGCAGTAGTGTGTCGTAAGAGTTTATCAATCTACACGAAGGCATATCTAAAGTGCTAAAAGAAATCACACTAGTCTCTAGATGCAAAAACTTGGCTCTTGCATCCCCTGATACTTCTTCGGGTGAGACTGCAGCGTGCACTATGCATGTTGTTTCCAAAAGGGCTAATACTATAGGCATTTGTTGGTTGTGGCAACTAATTCTGAACCTGGGTTAGGACCCCCTAAGCCAAAAAATGGTTCTGTTGCTAGGACCGATAAGAAGATTCACGAGTTTGGGGCACAAGAAAAAAAGAATTTGCACCTGTCAAAGGAATAGTGGTTGAACGGGTATCTGTATATAAAGATACATGAGATCTTCTTCCGCACTTTTCCCATTGAACTCTATGAGTGGTTGGCTAAATTGACATAGAGCAAAGGAAGGTGGAAGCTTGATAATCTGATAGTGTGGACCCCAAAATTAGTGCGACAGTTAGAAGCATCTGAAAACAAGATCACGCAAGCTTTTGATCATTGGCTCGATCGGATCCTAGGAGGATTTGTTACAAAATTTGTAGTTGATACCTCATTCAGCAGCGAAGCGAAGAGAATATTTTTCAAATGACCACGAGGTAACTATTTAAGATCATTGAATACTTGGATTAAAATGTTTTTATGTGAAAAATGGGTTATCCCATTGCCTTGATGATCAGAGCTATACAAATTGGAAGAATATTTAGAGACCGAGAGGAATCAGGTCCAGTATATAGTTCGTTAATCAAACCTCCTTCAAGCGACAACGAAGGAGCGGTGCAAGATTCACTGTGAAGTGATGTCAAACTAATAACATAGGGTTTTCTATGAACATATCTTCCATCCACTCTGCCTCCACCTCCACCTCCACTGCATACACCTTCGCACACACCCCCACCTCCACCACCACCATTCAACAAGGTGAACACAATGAAGCTACCAATTTTCAAGGGCATAGGGAGTGAAGATACAAAGAAGTTTTGGTTTTTTGCGAATGTTGTGTGGACAATGCAAGATATTACTGATTACAATATCAAGAAGGTACAGTTGGTTACCACTCTACAGGATCACATGCTCACTTGGTATATTAAGTATTGTTCTGATGACCCTCTTACATCATTAGTAGAGACTAAGGCGTCTCTAAACAATGAGTTTAGTAAGCCTAAGTCTGACTCATAGTCAGTAATTGGATTCAAGGAAATCATGCTGAGGGTTGATGAGACACCTTAGGAATTAGATCAGAGGTTGAAATGTCATATTTGAGAAGCTAACATGAAACTTGCAGATAGTTAGCATCGCGAATGGTTTATAGCTTTTCTTCTGCCCCACCTACAAATTTCTTTGTCACAAAAGAAGATATGAACATAGGTAGAAGCCTTAGAGATCACGATGAGGTTGCATGCAACACCTATTCAGGATGTGACATTGGGGCTAAATCAGATCCACTCTCAATTACAGGGCTTGCACTTAGAATTGTAGAGCTTGAAGAAAGACAGGGAGACTAAACCAAATGTGTGCATGGAAATTTGGTGTCTAAAGTGCAAGAGCTAGGGGCACGATAAAGACCATTGTCCACTTCTGCAAATATGTGGGTCGTGATGAGCGCCACTGTTGGAACTATGATATGATGATAGAAATAACACCTACATACCGAATGCAGGAAGAAACTCGGTCTCCAGATCAGTGCACATGGAGGTTATCAAGGACAAGGAAGGCTGAGGAGGAGGACCTAGTAGAGGTCGAGGTCATCTCATCTGCTACTACTGTGGAATGCTAGGGCACTATGCACGAGACTGTTAGAATCAAACACACCTGTCGTGTCAATACTGCAACTAGTTTAACCATACTATAGAATAGTGCTTAGTGCTAATAGATAAAATGCAAGAGAATAAACTGCAACCTCATAAGCCTACGCAAAATACGATGAGAAATCATCCCTGCAAGGAGGATCAAAGCGTGAATATAATGCTGAGAAGCGGAATAACGACTAACGATGATAAAGGAAAACAATCTGAAGAGGATGGATGGGTGCACAAGGCCCTAGAGAAGGAAGTTGGATTTGACTTGGAGAGTGCTAAGGAAAATTTTGCGGAAGCCAAGAAGTGCTTCGCTCAGGCCTCCACCTCAGGAAGCCAAAATAAGGTGCAAGAAACCAATGCGTTCGCAGAGGTTGATCCTTTTATCCTCGCTATGTTTTTGGAAACCTTCATAAAACCGTTGCATGACAACAAAGTCGTGGAAGTATTGCAAGAATTCATAAACAAATGTGCAAGCAAAGGGAAGGTCCTCGATGGATAGTGGGTGGTCAGAAATATTGACAAACATAAGGCATGAACAGGGTGCAAGATGAGGCTCACCGTGAAAATAGGTGACTATGAGATGGATCAGGTCATCTTGGATCTGGGATCTGATGCAAATATTTTTCCAAAACAAACATGGGAAAGGATGGGGAAACCTGCACTACGATGGTCTCTGATTTAGGTCAGAATGGCAAACTAGCAGAAAATCATCCTGATGGGACAATTATATGGAGTTATAATTGATATAGAACATGCACGCCGATGGTTGACTTTGAGGTTATATAGATCTTCGATGAAAACAATCCATATCCTCCACTCCTAAGAATTTATTGGGCCATTGATATGAATGGGATCATCAATTTGAAGAAGAGGACAATGTCGTTTGAAAGAAAATCACTTCAGGTTGTAGTATCGTTGGACCCTACAAAAGGTTCACGTTATATTGAACCAATCCGCAATTATGAAGAAAGTGAGGATGAATTGGATCAAAACTACAAAATAACAATGTGAGAGCAGGACTGGATCAACCCGATGGCAAATGGATGAATTTCATGGGATCAAGAAAGTTCTTACACCTTGGATTCAGACGAAGAATTGGAGCATTGGCAGAATCACTTGAATGAACTATCTACACAGCTATGCAATATGATGACGAAGTCATTGAGATGTGTTTCATTAGAGGTAAGGAAATTACCCTATTATGATGATTTAACGGACGTAGATAATTTTTTGGATAAATTTGAGAGAGAATCCCCTAAGGATCACTGCTTCCAAGCATTATATTTGGCATTGCACAGTACGCCAGCACGATGGTGGGGTACACATAAAGAAAGTTTTGATGGATGGTGAGATTATCGAAGGATGATGAATTTTATGGCTTGGGCGCACTTGATTGACTAAGAAATAGAACAGGAAGGATGATCTGTGTGATCACCTAGAGAAATGGACTAAAGCATGGGGAATAGAACTAAAACCAGAGTGGGTACACATCTTTTTCCATACTCTGGATACAATTCCCATGAACTGGTATTTGGAAACGAAGCTCCACCATGGTACTGTGGAATGGGATGTGTTGAAGGAAGGGTTCTTATTAACCTTCAGCTTTGAATATGGCTTCACAAGCATCGATGAAGCTCTACAAGAAATTAAGGCGGTTATCTTCATAACACCACAAGAGCCTATGGGATGGATCGCACTAGACTGGAGAAGCCAGTTGTGCCATGCACTGGAATGATATAATGTGATTGCTGAATTGGAGGATGAAGATCCAAGAAACATAAATATTCTGGAGGAGGAATGGCATCACAAAGTTGAAGGCCCACAAATAGACAACTCGAACATCATCGCACCATTGAAGACAAAGTAAGTAAACATTGGTACTGAAGCATAACCAAAGTTTGTGAAGATTGGAGATTATTGGGATGACACTACTGTGAATAAAGTTGCTGAGTTAATCCACGAATACTAGGATCTCTTCCCCACAAATTTTTCTGATTTAAAGGGAATATTTGGCAATTTGGGCATTATGAAGATCACTCTAAAGCCGAACATGAATCCTATTAAACAGAGGCCATATCGCCTTACTCCTAAATACAAGGAAAAGGTTTGCTAGGATTTGGATAAGATGTTGGAGGCGGGCATCATAGAACCTGTGGAGGAATCTGATTGGGTGAGCCCAATGGTAGTTCATGAGAAGAAAAAGAAAGGTGAAATAAGGATTTATGTAAATCTGCAGAAGTTTAATGATGCGTGTGTCCATGACCATTCCCAACGTTGTTTAGAGATGAAGTGTTAGACAATGTTGGAGGGAAGGAGGTGTATTCCTTCACTGATGGATTCTCGGGGTATCATCAGATTAAGATCATGCTAGAGGACAAGAGAAAAACAAACTTCACAATGGAATGGGGTTGTTTTCAATACACTCTGATGTCGTTTGGACTCAAGAATGCATATGTGATATTTTCCCACGTAGTCATAACGAAGTTTAAGGAGTTCATTCATAAGTTCTTAAAAGTATACTTTGATGATTGGACATTATTCGGATTAGTAAAATGCCATGTAGAAATTCTGCGCCTGACGTTGGATACATGTCGCAGATACCAAATCATGTTGAACTTGAAGAAATGCATATTTTATGTTCCCTTTAGGATCTTGCTGGGTCACATCATGTGCAAGCAAGGATTGATGGTGGGCCCTGCAAAGATTGCAATAATTGTGAATTTCGAGGCCTTGAGGAACATTAATCAGTTGCACGCAACACTGGGACATACAGGATATTATCGAAAATTTATCAAAGCATATGCTCAAATTACTGTGCCCCTGGAGAAACTATTGAAGAAGGACACAACACTCTGTTGGGATGAATAATGCTAGCGCAACTTAGATGTATTAAAAGAAAAGATGGTCATTGCACCAATCTTGGTATTCCTTGATTGGAAAAAAGAGTTTCACGTACATGTGGATGCCTCTTGCATTGCGTTGAACGCAGTGTTAACGCATGCCGGTGAAGGAGAAATGGACCATCCAATAGCCTTCACAAGTAGGAAATTATCAAAGGCGAATAAGAATTATTCAACAATTGAGCGCAAAGGATTGGCCATGGTGTACGCGCTACAAAAATTCAAGCACTATCTGATAGGAAGGCATTTCAAAATGTACACAGATCATTCTACCTTGAAGTACCTAGTCAATAAGCCTATGTTGGGGGGGAATTTCTGTAGATGGTTGTTATTATTTCAGGACTTTGAAGTCATTGTGAAGCCAGGGAGGTTGAATTCAGGACTTGACCATTTGTCGTGAACCGAAACAGGTGAGGAACCTAATAATATGGAGGAAGGGTTACCAAATGCACCACTCTTTGCGGTGCATGTAGCAGATAATCATTTTGAAAACTTTATTCACTTCTTGACTATGAGGATGGCACCAGAAGGATACACAAGTTAGCAGAAAAAGGAATTACTAGTACTTGCAACAAATCTTTCAGTTATTGTGGGACATCCGTATAAGATGGGTGCAGATGAAATATTGCGAAGATATGTGCCAGATTTTGAGAGGGATAACATTCTTGCTGAAGCCCATGGGCAAGCTATTGGAGGTCATTATGCAAGAAAGGCAACTACACATAATATTTTATCGGTAGGTCTATGGTGGAAAACACTGCACAAGGATTCCAAGGCATATTGTGAGGCATGCAACGCATGCCAGAGAATGGATAGACCATCGTGAAGGGATGAATTTCCATTACATCATCAAGTATCCTTGTAGCCATTTGAGAAATGGGTGATTGATTTTGTTGGGCCAATTTAGCCCCCAAGGAAGAAAATAGGTGCGCGTTATATCATCACTGCGACGGAATATCTAACTAAATGAGCAGAAGCACAACCAATTAATGATTGTATAGGTGTGACAACAACAAAGTTTTCATTTGAATATGTCTTAACTAGATTTGGCTTCCCAAAAGTGTTGATGAGTGACAAAGGTACGCACTTTTTGAATGAAACAATCAATGCCCTGACTGAAGAATTCCAGGTCTACCATCAGAATAGTACACAGTATCACACACAGACCAATGGAACTGTTGAAGCCTTTACTAAGATTTTGAAGAAAACGATAACAAATATCTGCAACGCATAGCGAAATGACTGGGATGTGCTCATACCTGCAATTCTATGGGCTTATAGGACTAATTGTAAGAAACTAATAGGGAAAACGTCGTTCAGACTAGTATATGGGGTCGAAGATGTAATGCCCATGGAGTATATTGTGCATAGTGTGCACAAAGAACCTATCACAGGTATGGTAGATTGTGAGGCCTTAGAGGAATGACTTGCATAGTTGATGGAGCTCGAAGAGGATCAATTTTTGGTAGGATTTCATCAACAAGTATAGAAGGAATGCGAAAAATCATGACATGATTGCCACATCAAGCTTTGCTTGTTCAAGGTAAACAATCTTCTCTTGTTATACGATAGCAAATTGACCTATTTTATAGGTGAATTCCAGATGCATTGGATAGGGCCATATATTATCAAAGAACTTACAGATGGAGACGTAGTCCAGCTCGCGAATCTGAATGGGGAACCTTTTCTAGGAAGAGTAAATGGGAGCAGATTGAAGTTGTATACAGGGGATCCTGCGTAATGACTATATGGTGGTAGGATAGTCTTAGTGCTCCCAGAAGTTGCAAGGGAGCATGGGACTATAATGCCAGGGTTGGGGGACAATGCAAAGTGTAGGATGCGCGAAAAGTGACGAAGTTGAAACCTATGAAGCTACGCGCAGAAAGTTGCGCCATGGAGGGAAGTACCACACAACACAACAGGAAAGTGACTGTTGGAGTCACTATTCATGACTTGACACCCAGAAGACGGTTAAGGGGAGCAGGATGGTGGCATTTAAGGAAAACATTTTGAAGATTTGCCACCAAAACAACATTTATTATCAAAAATTGAGGGGAATGGTCGGGTTTGAATTCAAAACTCCCTATAAATTACGTGTGTCGGTCCAACAGAGAACACTTTGCGCTCTCATAATTGTTAGTGAGATTTTTTGTTTGTCACCTATGAAGCAATCAGCTTTGGAAGATTTAGTCGTGAGCCCTACATTTTCTAAGTTGTTTGAGCTAAACCAGAATTTTATTCTAGAGAAAATGCTTGAACCAAGTCTTGCAGAAACTGTGAGTACTGGCGATGTTTCCTCTAAAGGAGCTACCCTAGAAGTTTTAAGTATGGAAGATCTGGCTCCTATGCCTATGGCATCGAGGTCGTCTAGGCCGAATCCTACACCTACTAGAGAAACCAAAATAGCCAAATAAAAGAAGGACAAGTAGAAGAAGTTGGTGCCAGTTCTCGCTTCCCCAAGAAAGCATTCTGAAACACAAAAGTCAAAGAAAGATAAGCATAAGGTAGTGGACCTGGAGGTAGAAGAAGGCTAGGGAAAATAAGACATTGATGCTGAAGGACTAGAACTCATAACCAGGTTACTTGAGTATATCACTCCGCAGAAGGGAAGACGAAGGTCTTGGAGGACCTGGATTCTGAGAAGTTCACCGTTGCCACACCCCTACGACCAGAGTAGGTCCCTTTGAAGGTCTGTGACTTGCGAGGATCCAGCTATTGAAAATGGAGGATTGAGACCTCACAGATCACACTAGGTTTCCACACTTGGCGACGGATAAGTACATGAGGCGTGTCTACTATGCGATGTCAGGTGTGAAAACATTAGAGATGGAGGAATGGGTCCATGGTCTCAAGCAATCAGGATTGCTCAATTTTCTATGGGTGCCACATTATCACCACACCCCCATTAACACAATCTATGTGTGCCAACATCTCACATTGGTGCACGATGCCTATCTATGCTAATTCACAAAATTTTGCACTTGTCGTATGAAGGCTTGAACTTGGCTAAGGAGTTTGGAGGAAAGATTGGGGAGAAAGACCTCGCAAAAATAATGAAGAGGGCTATCAACCTCATGAAGAAGTCCTGAGGGTATTCTATTATGTCTATATCAGATCCATTAGTTCAATTAGCCAACCAGATCTTGGAAGGGAATGTGATGAGGAAATGTCGCGTGGATGAAATTCTGGCGCCTGTAGTTTCCCTAGCTACATAGTGTGTGAAGGGTGTATAATTTAATTGGTCAAGATACCTCTACCAAGAGTTCCTAACAAACTACTGAGAGGCCTAGGATGAAGTCAAGATGTTCCACTACACTTGTTGTTTGTTTTCGATTGTGCTTGTTGCATGGGAATTACCAGAGGACAACCAATTTCCTCCACTTGAGGAAGGATTGTCAGAGGTAGCGCAATTCAATTCCTTATGTGTGACAAAGGATCCCACACGAATTACCGAAACAAATATATTTTGGGTCCTTATGGAAATGATTCTCCGCATGGCCATTAACTAGCATTCGAGGTTGTCCCCAACCTTGTTCACGCAGCTATCACCCTACGCGACATTCAAGGTCGATTTCAACCGAGTATAAATCCAAGCACGGAAGGATCCAAAGTAGAAATAGCACGAATTTCCATTTTTGGTGACATAAACATATGTACAAGAGGTGGTAGCCAAATGTCCTGCAGAGTAGAGTGCCCCATCAGACTTAGTTATGGGACCAAGCATAGATGCGGAGAGTTCTACCGCACAGAAAATAAAGGGGGTAGCTAAGCAGGCTACGCGTAATCTGGTAGCATAGAAAAAGAAGGAAGCTACTGAAAAGGCTCATGTGGAGCAAGAATGCACTACCAAGGAGAAGGCAAAACAAAAGCAATGCAATTGACAAAGAGGTGACAAGTCACCTTCACTAGAGACAGAGGAGGGGGAACTTTCAGGGCAAGGAGGTAGAGGAGATGAGGGGAAGAGCACCCCATTCATTTTGAAGAAACATGGCAAGGAGCAGTGGGAAGGCACAAGGAGGAAGAAGAAATCGGATAAGTCACAAGCTAATCCCATGGTCTTAAAAAAAGGTGATCTCGATGAGATCAAGGATAAAATCAAGGATACCACGATTGAAGTGTTGTAGTAGTTCGAGCAACAATTTATGCAGACACTGGGGAGAGTCACCAAGGAAAGGGGATAAAATCAAGGATACCACGATTGAAGTGTTGCAGCAGTTTGAGCAACATTATATGCAGACATTGGGGAGTGTCCAAAAGGATCTGCGCAAGTTGTAGATCCAAGCAAGTAGAATATATGTGCGCACTAGAAAAGTGAGCACGGAGCAAGCGAGCCTAGCCATTGGGACAAGCCAAGCAATGGAGCTAGTAAAGACTAGAGACCTACGAACTATATCATTTCCAGATGGGTCCCTTCATGTAGAGACTGCAAATGATCATATATCCTTAGTACAATCAAGAAAATTAGGTCGAATATCACAACACTCTCCAATGAGACCCTCCACGCGCTCCATACAAGGGTGGTAAATGAGTTAAGAACCAGGATGTTGTGTGCCTTCAACCTTATCAGTGAGTACAAAGTGAAAAATGAGCAGATGTTTGTTGAGAAGATGCTGGATTTAAAGGAAAAGGAGGCACTTCATACGCGTAGTTCCAGTCTAGAGTTCGTAGTAGCAGAGGCATGCAAGACAATGCCTGAACTTCATATCCCGCAGGATGCACAACTAGAAGCAAAGATAAAAAAAACTAGCCACTCGTGTGCGCAAAGATAAAGCAAAGGTTGGTCGAGTCCAATTTGAGCTCAACATGAATATCATAGAGCTATAGTTAAATTTACAACCCATGACTCCGCCTAATGTCTAAGAGTAGCGCGAAGCCATGATAATGGAAGGAATGGCCACCCTGGATGCCACAGTCGCTGACTGTACAACATTTTTCAGACAAGCAATGGAGTTAGTGACCAATTTATAGGAGGACCGGAACTTGCAAGCTCTGAATACCAAAGTAAGGGAGCTGCAGCGGTAATATGATGAAGTCAGGGAAACTCTGCACTCCATAGAACTAGCGCAATGCCTTGCCAAATTACATGAGGGAAAGCATCTCCTAGCACAGGTGGAGGAAGCACAAAAGAAGGAGGCCTTGCTAAAGGCCAGGTTGTAGCCATGGTTGGAGGAGGATTATCAAGTCATGACTACCATCCAGGATAATCTTAAAGGCTTGCAACAGACACAAAAGATGATGAGACCAGTCGTTGAAGGACCAGGCATGGAAAGATTGGTTGAGGAAGTCAAGCAAGCAGCAACGTAGAGTGTTTCTAGAGTCACAGTGATCCAGCTGGAGTTGGGGGATCTTCACAGTAAGATCACAGTGCCAGCTGAGTGACCCGAGGGCGAGTCACGATCTTTGTGTTGGGGGGCTATTGGGATGGGGTCCCTTGGCTTAGTTTGGGGTTAAGATAACCCAAGTTGTGATATATTTTTGTAATTAATGTAAAGCTTCTGTGATTTGTGGATGTGGAGCGCATAGATGAGTAGGAGTCAAAGGGGTTTAGCCCCTTTTTTATGTAAAGTTTGAGCCAGTTTTAGATCCACCCGTGGTTTGTGGACCATGGCATTGCATGAAAATTATAAATAGGTGTGTCGTAGAGATTCTAAGTGAGATAATTGACAAGTAATGGGAAAATAGAAGAGAAGTGATATCGAAGAGAAGTAGGTCAGATAGGAGAAGAAAGGATCTGCATCTGAGTGTGCAGAGGCCTAGGTAGAGTCCGTAGCTGAGTGCGCAGACCCATGCAACTAAGTGCATAGAATAGTATTGAGTCTGTAATCCTGAATTGAAGATCAATAAAGACAGTTTCCAAAGAATTCTTGTGTACTTCCATTTATCTCTGTTAATGTTATATGTTGTCGATGAATAATGTGTTTAATGAAATATTGGTTGAATATTGCATAATTCTATTGAATAAAGGTTAATAATGTACGTAATGCATGTTTATGTAATTTCACTAAGACTCTGATGCATTCTCTGATGTTTACTAATAACCTAATTATATATATGTGAGCACTAATTTAAGGTTGTTCTCTAATGCGCCTAAGTGGATAAATTGACTATTAAAGGTCCACAAAGATTGATCATAGATCTTCGTGAAGGTATAAAGGCTATTTTAATAGAGTTGCAATAGCATTCCTTAAGAGTTTATCAATATGTGCGAAGGTAGCTATGAAGAGCTAAAAGACATCACACTAGTCCCTCGATGCAAAAACTTGGTTCTTGCATCCCCCCCATACTTCTTCGGTGAGGCTGCAGCATGCGCTACGCGGATTGTTGTTGAAAGGGCCAGTAGGGTAGGGATTTGTTTATTGGCACAACTAACTTGGAATCTAGGTTAGGACCCCCTAAGCCAACAATTGGCATACCCAAATCGTAGTTTCATCATCTACCAACATTCCTTCCAGTCTGCAAAGCTCTTCTTATGTGTACCCCACTATCTTACAGGCGTAACTCTCAGCATGATGTCTAGTATTTGGAACTGATATTCCTCCATGTTGAAGGCCCAAAAATCGGGTCTACAACAAGGGGGATAACTACCCAGTCTTGACCTTGAAAGCAACTCCTTTTCTGTTTGGGATAGTGGCTTCGACTGGGATGACGGGACCAGTTTCTCAATTTGTTTATGATGGTACACTAAGGGGATGATGTTTTTCTTTTGAAAGTTTTATGGGGAGGATGCTTTATTCTAAATCTAATCTAACATATGCAATTTTATTCTAATGAAGGAAAAAATCTAACTCTAAACTATCTCGGGAGTAACACTTTGTTTATGTGATCTAAAATAATTTCTATCAGCAATTGGTAATAAAAATCATTCAATCACTACGAGAAAAGAGTACATTAAAGATGATTGTTTTGTATAGCAAATTAGCTGAAATAATTATGATAAACACATCGCATAATAAGTCATTCATACACTTAGCATAAAAAGAATAGTTATCACCATAAAAAAGTGCAAAAATGATAATTGAACATTCAGGCTTTCATATATAAACAACTGAAAATAATATATCACTTGGCACATAAGCAAAAAGTATTAAGAGATAAAAGTACCATTGATAATAGGTTCTACTCATGAGCTTCGATGATATAGATTTATCTTGAAATAATTCAATATCCACTAAGAGTACAGAAGTGCATTTCAGTAGCAGACATTAAACTCAAATATAAATAAATATTGTTTCGTTCATTTATCAAAACCTCCTCAGTGGGGGAAAAAGTGCACGTGCTGAAGAATTTTTTTGGACAAATTTCTGGACCCCTCTCTAAATGCACGAGAGGGGTTTAAATACTAGTAACTAAAATCTAAAAATAGTTATTACAAAAATATATGAGGAGGTTCAAAACGACCATCCTCATTTAAAGCAAAAGTGAACTAAAATTAAACTAAAACTGTATCTATGCTAAATCATGTATCTGTTCTTTTAAGTTGCAAATGTCTAGCATGGGCTTCAGGAGTGTTAATTGGCTGACTTCAGCTTTCAATTGACCTGCTAATATGGAATCGGTGAGCGTTGGTGCTATCTTCTCAGTGGAGGTTATGAGGCACTTCAAAGTCATCCACCGGGTATGTGGTTTCACCAGATATCACCAATAAGTGTCCCAGTTTAACTTGTTGATCTTCTTAATTGACTCTTCCTTTTCTTTTGCCATTTGCTTCCACCTTGTTTGCAGCTATTGTGCCTTTGGGAGAAATCTTAGAGTGGTTTTTGATATTAAATTTGCTTTATGCAAATTTTTGTTGATGCAGTCGATGGCGTTGCTTGCTACTGTTGATGCCTCCTCCATCGCTTGCTCTGCTTCCTTGAGTTGTGCATCCCATTTTGAAAATAACATTTCTTTATGGGATTCATCGAATCTGGAAAATTCTACTCATTTTCCCTCCTCTGATTTCTGCCAATTCACAAAGTTAGAAACTTTCTTAAAAACTAAATCATAATCAAGTTGTAAGTCTACGACTTGATTTGTATTGTAGTCGCTTTTTTCGCAATGGGAATTCCATTGCAAGATCCTTTGGCAAAGCATTTCTTCCTGTTGTAAGAGCTGGTCATTGAGGGCAAGGGCTTCTGTGATAATTCTTCAATTTTAGGGTTATCCTTATGCAGTTCTGTTGTGGCCTGTAATTGTTGTTCTTTATCAGCCAGGTTGTTTTGATAACCCAAGTGCATTTGTTGGAAATCATGTTGTATCTTTGCCAATTGTATTTCTGATTCTTGGCTGACATTGGCCTGCTGTAGTTGTTGTTCCAAAAATAGGATCTTATCCTCCTTTTCTTTTAACAGCATTTGAACTTTTGACACTTTATCAATGGTTGTAGAAGCATATGCCACTGCAATCTGAGAGAGCCAAGTGAGGTTTTCTGTTGGATTGGTGGTTGGGTCTTCCCAAAGAACATCCAAAGGTTCAGCCTCTGGAGAAAGTAAAATATATATTTTTCATTTCTTTCTTTGTCTCCTGACAACAACCTTATGTTGCGGGCCATAAAAACACATCCATAGGAGAGATCTCCTCTATTTTCAATACAATTTCGGACGACGGAGCATCAGGAATATGCTCTGTCTCTTGATTATTATCTTTGTGGTTGTCTCCCCTGGGTTTATCAGTGGACCTGCACTCTGTTCCTCGGTGTTGATTAATTCATTAAAATTCTCCCACTCCTTTTATAGGTCTACTACAATTGGACTTGTTTGCTTTGCGAGGGGAGCGGGAGTCTCGACCTATTTTGGGGACAAGACCTACTAGTCAGGCTTTCTATAGACTGAGTTGTATCTTTGATTGACCCTTCACTTCTGTTGTGTTCACTCTTTGACTATTTATTGGATTTTTCAGTTGATTCCCTCTCAAACTTTGTTTTAGACTTCTCTTCTCCTGAACTTCCACTTATGCTAATACTGGGAGTGGGATCCCTTATTGGTTCAATGTGCAATTTGTCCAACGGGACATTTGTCAATATTGGTTATCTATAATGGTTAAATTCTTGAAGCTTCCCTTGGTCAAACTAAATTTGTGCCATAGGTAGAATCTCTCTGAGAGAGCTCTTTTGCCGAAATATATCGATGAAGATATCATCTTCTTTAGTAAAAACTTTTATTTTGACCATCGTTGTAAAATTCTTGATAGTATCCAAGGGATCGTATTGCCTCCCTCGGAACTTTGGTAGCTGTAGAGTTAGTATATTATCAACCTCTTTAAAAGCATGTCCCAAATCAAATAATGTGAAGGCCTCGTAGACCACAGGAAATTGAGGCCAGATGGCCTTCTTCTTATCCTTGAGTTCTCTGCTCATTACCCCAATACCACAGGTCTGGTAAGCTATCTCTCGGGACATAAGTTTGTCGAGAACATATAAAGGAAGAACATGAGGCGACGCAATGCTCCCAAATACCCTAATGTATGTGAATAACTCTTCCTCGAACCACCTTCCCACAGGGAGAATGTCAATTTAACTTTTGGGGAGAATATTTGGGCACCTTTGTTGTATAGCATTTTATGAATAGGAAGCATCACTCCATGACAAATCTTGTAGAAATGTGAGACAAAATTGGATTCCCACAGTTCTTTGTGATAAACCTGAATAGGCAGAGGGTTCTGTATTGTCCATTTCCACCCCATGATGGGAAAATTAGAGACAAAAAAAATGGCGTCCATGACGTAGGAAACTAAAAAGAATGGAGGGTAAAACCTCTGAGCAAAACTTCTTTTAGTTTGATAATTTAAAATAGCAGAAGCTAAATTATCCAATAAAATTTGGGCCCAATCCATTATGGTGGCATTGGTGGCCACATCTAATAAAGGCAACCATTCTGATGAAAACTTATTGATATCTAGCTTCCCAAATAGTCTACATAGCATTGCAGCAGTGAAACAATAAGGACAACAAAGAGAGCCAGTGGCATACATACCATTTTTATCTTTATTTAATAGTTCCTCCTTCGAGGACCAGCTCTTTGTGTAGTTTGCCAAATCCTCATTTTCTTTGGTGAATTTCTCCACAAACTGTTTGTTATAACTAGCTTGGGGTTCTTACAGGTGATACATACACCTTAAATTACTAGGGGTAAATGACCCCATGACCTCCTGGTTTTGTGTCTTGAATTCCCTATCGGATATATCACTGTGATCTATAATCCATTTTACCATGTCTGTGTAAGGGAGTATCTTCAGCCTCGCTACAACCCGGTGCAGAAACGAGCATGTAAGCTCTGTTAGTGATGCTTTGGATGACCCACGTCCATCTTTTGTAACTATAATCTCCATAATTCTCAGGTTTTCTTCTTCTAATAGTTGGTACATGCCTTCCTAGGTAGATATCCCTGCTTCCTTGGTACAAGTGGTGTCTGTAAATAACGAAGTCATCTCTGATTTTTCAGATGCGGGAGCTTTGCCTTTCTTTCCCATTACATTCTGTGTTGTTCTATGTACTGCTCTATGTACTGCTCCTGAAAATAGTAAGCAGAGAACAAAGATACAATAAGGATAATGAAATAATGAACAACAATAAGGTGACGGGAAAGCTTTTAATTTTTTAAAATTATATCAAAGATATCACCTTATGTGAGATGGTCCTTTAAACCAGATTTAGTTCGTTTTTAATAAATACCATCAATGGATCATTAAGCTAACGTTTAATGCTCATAACTCTTGCATTGAATGACGGAAAGTACTATCATTTAACTCTGAGCCCTTAGATTTGCGATAAAGTAATTTTTCGATTTGCTTCGCAATATCATAGATCGTGATATCATAAAACCTATTATATTTAACAACCATTTGTTTCATTGTGCAGCGACGAGATGTGATTTGCGAGAATCTTTATCGCATTTTTCAATATTTGGGTGTTTTGTTTTAAATGATGCTGCAGTCAATGAAATTTGCGATATGCGATGAGTTTATAAGGTTCGCGATATTGCATTCTCAATTTCTCGCTTTCTCGCATTTCGAAGAGTTTCTTTGTAAAGGATGCCTTCCATTACCCTTTTTGCGATGCGATGCTTATCATTAAAAGAACGGGTTTATTAAATTTTTTCTTAGTACTCAAGACTTTTTGCCTACAAGGGTTTTCCTAGCTTTTGTGGTTGTATAGCGCTTTTCATAAGGAGGCTTTAACATTTATAACGTTTTTTATGCGCATGAAGCATGAAAAGGTTGGAATTCATATTGTTGGGAATTTTGCTTTGATATCATGTGCTTTGATTTTTATTTTTTTTTAGAAGGGTCCCCATTTATTAATGTTATTGCTAACACTAATAAAAAGGGGGGTTGTTGATGGTCACAACAATTGGTGATTCACTTGAAAGAACCAATTATCTCTGATAGTTTTTTGAATTTTCTAAAACTTCTAAAATAGAAATGGTTTTGGAAAATGAAACTTTATTGTAGAAATATAAGGTGCACAGTGCTATTTGCTAACAACAACATCTTGTTCCATCTATCCTAATTCTGATTATCTTCTTCCCAAAGTCAGTCATTGTACTTACATCAACCATTACTTGGTTTATAAAGATTAAAACAAAGACATCTCTATAGATCAGTTTTAGGTGTACTCTTTTGTCGTAGGTAGAGCCTCTACTGCCAGCAGGCGTTCATAGCCTCAACAGGGTTAGTTGTTACCCAGCAATGATCCAGTATCCTACTTAAGAATTACACATTTTTCAAAGATAAATCCTCATATACACTTATTGCTTTTTCTTTTCTTTTAATTCTTAAAGAACAATGTCTTGGTTTGGTGGCCAAATTTGACAGTGCCATTCACTTGATTTATAACTTAACTGAAAAAGTTGGCTCATGATGAGACCCCCTATCTTTTGATTGAAACAATCTCAAGCTATTACCCTATTTTGGTATGTAGTTTGGCAATGTTAGTTAGTTACAATCTTTATGATCATGATAAGTCGACTCTTGATGAGACCTCTTATTCTTTAAGTTTATAGTGCATAACTGGATTATTCTTAGAAACTTACAATTTCCTAAAGTGGGAAGGAAGTCATTGGCTCCTTAAGAGTTCTTCTGGACAACAATTGTAGAGTTTTAAAAGTAGCTTTTCTATAGAGAACCTTTGTCTTGTTATTGATACTTTTTATGACTGATATAAAGCAAACTCCTACTAAAGGTTGTTTTTAATCAAAACGTGTAAAGTTGAAATAAAAGAACAAGTAAAACCTTCAGAATTATAGAACTTGACCGTATTTTTCAAAAATAAAGATTAATTTTCCTAACCACTTCCATTTATAGAAGCGAGAAAACAAAATTGACAAGAGACACTAATATTTTTCATGGAAACCAAAAGGTAAACATTTTCAACTTGTTTTATTATCAAAAAGAAAAATAAGCTAAAAATAATAATTTACAAAAAATAGAAGAGGTCATCTTCTATGGAAAGTATTTTTTAAGAAACTACCCATTAACAGGTAAAGACTCTTTTTTCCTTGCTAAGTCTTGTAACATGAAAGTCGATGGACCTATGATTTCGACAATTTGGAATGGTCTGAGCCACATCCGTTGGAATTTAGAATGCTTGCCTTTCTCTTCATGGGCTTTATCCCATTTCAATACTAAATCTCCAAGCTGAAAATCTTTTCTAGATACCAAGTTTGAATCAAAAGAAGCCTTTACTAATGCTTGATGATGTGCATGGGTAATTCTGGCCTGTTCTCGTTCCTCTTCTAGCTTAAGAATCTAAAATTGTCTTATTTGCAAGGATGAGGAAGGAGTTTCTTTGATGAACTGAACTAAGGCTAAAGAAGGAATAGCTAGGTGTGTTGGGAGAACCACTTCTTTCCCATAAACTAAAAGGGATAAGTGCCAATAGAAGCTTTTTGAGTTATTCGATCTACCCAAAGAGCGTATATCAAAGACTTGTGCCAATTTCTATGACTTTGATCAATAGTCCATTTAATGATTCTGATCAAGTTTTTATTTGTTGATTCGGCCAACCCATTCCCTTGCAGGAAATAATTGGCAAAATACTTAAATTTAAAGCCTCTTTTAACCGCAAATTCAGTCATAGTATAACCAGAAAAATATGATTCATTATCAAACATTAGAGTGGAAGGCAAGCCAAACCTGGTAATTATGAATTGATCTATAAAATCGATGATATTTTTAGAGTTGGCTATCTTGAGAGGAACTACTTCTACCCATTTATTAAAGTAATCGATAGCTATAAGGATGTACTTATGATGTTTAGAAGAGTGAGGAACGATCTCACCTATTATATCTAATCCCCATTGCTCAAATGATTGATCGATGTTGACCGTTTGCAATGGAAATGATGGTTTCCTCTGCTTTTCGGTAGCAGTTTGACAAATCTGACATCTTCTTACATAGTTGTGTGTGTCCTTAATAATTTTGGCCAGTAGTAGCCTGCGCGCAAGATTTTGTGTGTTGTCACATCTCTTGTGTAATGTCTGCCTGCTAGTCCGTCATGAAGCTCTTGCACTACTTTTTCAGCTTCAAATTTCTCAAGGCATCTAAGAAGAACATAATCATAATTCATCCTAAAGAGTACATCATTTACAATTTGATATTGCTTGGCTTTTAATCTTAGAGCTCTTTTCTTTATATGATTCAAATGTGAAGGAGCATATATATTCTTAGGTAAAACATGATATTAACATATCTTGATTCAATATCGTTTAGGCTTACCTCATACATTTGTACCTCATGATCAGGGGACTGTATTTCTGATATATGTGATGCTCTAGCCATCATCCTGCAAAAACCTTGACCTTTTACAATATTTGCTGGCTTGATTTCAGTGTCATATTCTTGCAGGGCCATGACCCAATTTGCTCTCTTTTCACACACATCTTTCTGTACCAAAAGATTTCTTACCGCTGGAAATGGAACTATTATTTTTGTACGGGTCTTGAGAAGAAAGGGTCTAATGTGTTTGATCGCTCTAAAAATGACATAAGCTTGCTTCTCAACACCGGAGTAATTTAATTTGGCTCCTTGCAAGTTTGAACTGAAAAAGGAAATTGGGGCTTCTGCTTTATCTTGATTGCCTTATGTGAGTATTGCAACATACAATTTCTCAGAGGCAAATGTATACAAAATGAAGGGATCATAAAAGTTTGGATTCACTAGAGATGGGGCATTTATAATTGCTTGTTTAATTAGGTTGATTGCTTCATGTTCTGCCTGACCCCATTTGAAGAGAGAATTTTTCTTGATCATTGCTTGGACAGGTGACACAATTCTTGAGAAGTTGGGGACAAATATTTCAACGAAATTGATTTGACCAAGGAAGGGTTGCATTTCTTTTTTGTTATGGGGTAAGGATATCTCAGAAATATCCTTAATCCTATTTGGATCAATATGGATTCTAGATTTAGACACTATGAATCTGAGAAGATTTCCTTCACTTAATGCAAAAAATGACTTTTTTGGATTAAGTGAGATCCCATACTTTTGACAACGTTGAAAGATCTGCTTTAAATCTCTGAGGTGATTACTACGTTTTTTAGAATACAATGTTATGTCATGTAAGTAAATAACCACTAACTTATTCAATAATCCTTTAAATGCAATATCCATGGCCCTTTGAAATGTGGCACCAACATTAAATCAGTCCAAATGGCATCTTTTCATATGTGCCCCATTTGGTTCTAAACGTCGTCTTCAATTGATCATTCGGATGGACTAAAATTTGGTTGTATCCTGAGAAGCCATCTAAAAAGGACATTAATTTAGATCATGCAACTGATTGTAATTCTATTCCATAGGGGGCAATGGAAAATTTTCCTTTTGGTAGGCTTTATTGAGATTTCTGAAGTCAATACAAATCTGAATGTCTCTGTTTTTCTTTCTAACTGGTACTAGGTCAAAAACCCATCTAGAATGTCAAACATGAAAAATAATTTTGGCTTTCAATAATTTATTCAGCTTAGACTTAATCTGGCTTTCCAGATTATGATGGATTTTTCTCAACTTCTGTTGGACTGGTTTCTCATCAAAGATCATCGGAATTGTATGCTGTATGATTGAAGTATCATAAGTTTTGAGGTCATCGTAATTCTAGGAAAAGACATTTTTATATTGCTTCAAAAGTTGAATGAAGGTTGATTTTTCTTCTGGAGTTAGACCAAGACCTAAGTTGATATTCTGCAGTTTTATTTCAGTTCCTAGATTCACTAATTCATATCTCAAAGTTGAACTCTAAAGTTTTGAATTGGTGGATCTTTTGAATCTGTCTTTTAAATCATATAAGTCTTCCAATTTGACTACAGGTTTGGGTATAGCATTATCGGTGCTTCCTTGTTGTAACTACTTGTCATGTTGGTCTTCATCAATTATCTGATTATTGTAAGAGCCTTCTGAAGTCAGAAAACTTACAATATCAAGGCCATCGTTAAAAACTCTCCAGTTGGTAACATTATCCGGGATGGAGGGTCTAAAGATCAATTCGACTAAGAATCTGCCTGGACTATAGTCTTCTGAGGGAATGAGCTTGGAAGCTACATTAGCCAAGAGGTCAGCACTAGCATTTTGGAGTCTGGGAATAGGTGAAATATTAAATGTTATAAAGTGTGCAGTCAAGTATTTACTAACGATTGATAATGCTTTAAGTGACCTGATAGACAATGTATAGTATTTCTTGCATGCTTGATAACAATCTCAGAATCACCAAAGACTTGTAGATACTTGATGTCAAGTCTGATTGCCTTGTATAACCCTTGCACTCAAGCTTCATATTCTGCAGTATTATTTGTGCAATCGAACTCAAGTCTACAGGTTAGCATGGTTTTCTCTCCTTCTAGACTAATTAATATACAACATGATCCTGCTCCATCATTAGACTTAAAACCGTCGAAAAATAATTTCCAAAACAAAGATTTATTTACAGGACTATCTACAAAATTAATGCATTTAAAAGTATCCGTTTGAGAAAAAATTTCTACCTGAGATAAAACTGAATTTTCTAAAAAAGGTGAAGTATGAGCATTGAAATTCCCTAAGAACGAGTCAACAGAATAGTTTCCCATTATATTATTGTTGTATGCTATAGGTTCATTTTCTCCTGCTAACTCAGCTACTATGTACTTCTGGTGTATTTCTTGCTCAACTTTTATCTGATTTGGTTTACCATTGTAAGGGAGCCACATGTGTAACCAGTCGGTCGCAAAGTAACTGTGAAGCTTTTCTGACCAATCCCTGCTAAGACTTAATCCATAAAATTCAAGAATGTCCGCAATGAGAATTTCAATGACTTGACATATCTTTAGATTCGATGAAAGCCTTATGGTCACTTGATTGTGTTCGCCAATAACTTCAACTTGAGACTAATCTAGCTGCACTATGCGTACTGCAGACTTTTGAGGTTGGACATTTAATTTTGCACAAACTGTCAAAGGCAAAATATTAGATGAAGCACCAGAGTCTACCAAACAGTTAGCAAATTTTTATTGAAAACTTCAAAGGTAAGGAGGAATGGAGGAGTATGGGGTCTTGACCTTCCCCCAATTAAAGTAATGTCATTTGGGTCAACTTTATTTAACATACTAGTTGGAGGTCTCCCCATTTCATGAGTAGCTTGTGAGATTACAGTGGCAAGAAGAGGTACAACAAGTATTGCATGCAGCTCTTTCAAAAGTATTTTCTGTTGATGCTTCAATTTACTCAGCTCATGAAAAGTAATGTTGGCCCTAGTCTTCTTCATGTCTTCAACAATATTATACTCCATTTCATTGGAAATGATAAGTGATTTAGATGGAGCTGATGAATCAAATTGGACTGGGTTTGTCTAAGTTGCCTTTGGTGATGATTTCTTACCTGCAACTTTATCTTTGGAAGATGAGCTTAGGTTCTTCTGTTTAGAACTAGATTGTGGAGGATCAAGTTGATTTCTACTTCTAGTAGTGACTAGTAATGCATTTTGATCTTCTTCATCTAGAAGGATGAAGTCCCACATTCCCTGTAGTTCTACAACCTCATCATCATTATTATGTTCCTCATTTGAAACTTCCTCTTCTTCTCCTTTCAATTTTGCGTTTGTTATAGCGTTGTGAGGCTTAGGATCAGTTGAAGGATTCCTCTTGAAAGGCTTATAAGGTTTCCTAGAAGAAGTCTCTGCCACTTGTTTTTTAATATTAACCATTTCATTAGAAATGGTTTTTAGAACTTTCTGTAATCCTTCCAAGTCGAATGGGTCCTTTTATTGTTTTTTTCTTAGGGTCACCTCTAAAAGCAACTTTCTTAGATTTTATTTCATCAACAATGTTTTTCTTTGCTAAAGCTAAGATATGTTTTTCCACCACTTTCGCTTCTTTCATGTTTTTGACCAATGTTGTCTTAGTATCCCTATCTACAAAGATCATTATATTCGAAGGTAAGGCAGATATGTACCATTCACTTCGAACTTATTCGCTAGTCTTGGATGCGGTAGGGATCTTATTTAAGAGTTTATCAAATCACGAGTTGAAATCTTTGATAGTTTCTCTCGATTCGGTTTTAAGATTTGAGAGGTCATTGGTTAACGTCGCTGTAGACCTATCATCACCGAATTTTATCAAGAACTGCTCTTGGAAAATATTCCAACTAGTAATGGATCCTGATGGTAATGAAAAATACCAAGACCCACCATCTCCTTGTAAGGTATATGGGAAAATCCTAACAACAACGTCTTCTTCAGTAACTCCATTTAAATTTATTGACAACATAAAGTTGTTTATGTGTTCTTCTGCCAGTACGCCTGCATCTGGGTTAAACTTTGGCAGCCATTTTTAGGATGAGCCGACAGTTAACTTAAGGGTGTAGGCATTGTGTCTGCTCCTGGATTGTTCCATGGCCTCCATGCCATTGTTGAAATACTAACAAAGGAAAGCGCAGATGAGGTTACGAGTGTTTGGAAAAATGATGATGTAGTTCCAGTACCCTGTTGAACAACAATATGGAGTTGGGGAGTGGATGGTTGACTTTGCAATGGATTGGATGAAATGGATGGTGATGATGAAAGAGTCTCACTATTAAACCCTTCCGGTGTCTTCCTTTCTCCTTTTCTTTTTGGCAGAGGGAATTTTGTTGTTTCAATACCAAGCTTTTCACTTTGTAATCTAGTAAGAGGATGGGAAGCAATGTATTGTGAAGTCACACTGCCTTGAGATAACTTAGATTTCTCTGGTGATATGGAAAATCCTTGAAGTTTATGAATTAAAGACTGAACTTCAGGAGGTTCAAGAGTGGATTTATCTGAGATTTTCAGGTTTTCAGTAGCGATTGTCATTTTCTCAACTTCTCGCTTAGGATTTGGAGACTCAGAATGTGATGGAGAAGTCGGGGGAGATGTTGAGGGCGATTTATTCTCAGAGTGGGTTGTGGATTTAAATTTTCTTGCCATTCATAATTCATGCCCTCCTTCTAGCTCCAAATATGTTGAAGGCCCAAAAATCAGGTTTACAAAAAAGGGGATAACCACCCGATCTGGACCTTGAAAGCAACTCCTTTTCCATTTGGTATAGCGGCTCGCACTGGGGATGATGGGTCAATATCCCAATTTCTTTATGATGGTACACAAAGGGGATGATGTTTTTCCTTTCAAAGGTTTATGGGGAGGATGCTTTATTCTAAATCTAATCTAACATATGCAATTTTATTCTAATGAAGGAAAATGTCTAACTCTAAACTATCCCAAGAGTAACACTTTGTTTATGCGATCTAAAATAATTTCTAACAGTGATTGGTAATAAAAATCATTCAATCACTATGAAAAAAGAGTACATTAAAGATGATTGTTTCATATAAGAAATTAGGTGAAACAATTATGATAAACACATCACATAATAAGTCATTCATACACTTAGCACATAAGCAAAAAGTATTAAGAGATAAAGTACCATTGATAATAGGTTCTACTCCTGAGCTTCGGCGATATAGATTTATCTTCAAATAATTCAATATCCACTAAGAGTACGAAAGTGCATTTCAATAGCAGATATTAAACTCAGATATAAATAAATATCGTTCCATTCATTTATAAAACCTCCTCAGTGGGGGAAAAGTGCACGTTCTGAAGAATTGTTTTTGACAAATTTGTGGACCCCTCTCTAAATGCATGAGAGGGGTTTAAATACTAGTAACTAAAATCTAAAAATAGTTATTACAAAAATATATGAGGAGGTTCAAAATGACCATCCTCATTTAAAGCAAAAATGAACTAAAATTAAACTAAAATTGTATCTATGCTAAATCATGTATCTGTTCTTTTAAGTTGTAAATGTCCAACATGGGCTTCAAGAGTGTTGGTTGGCTGACTTCAACTTTCAATTGACCTATGAATACGAAGTCGGCGAGCATTGGCACTATCTTCTCGACGGAGGTTATGAGGCACTTCAAAGTCATCCACTAGCTATGTGGTTTTACCAGATATTGTCAGTAAGTGTCCCAGTCTAACTTTCTTATCTACTTAATTGACTCTGCCTTTTCTTATGTCGTTTTCTTCCACCTTGTTTTCAGCTACTTTGCCTTTGGGAGAAATCTTGGGGTGCTTTCTGATATTAAATTTGCGTTATGAAAATTTTTGTTGATGCAGTCAATGACATTGCTTGCTATTGTTTCTGCCTCCTCCATCGCTTGCTCTGCTTCCTTGAGCTATGCATCCCATTTTTCAAATAGCATTTGGTTATGGGATTTATCGATTCTGGGCAATTCTACTCTTTTTCCCTCCTCTGATTTCTGCCAATTCACAAAGTCAGAAACTTTCTTAAAAGATAAATCATAATCAAGTCGTATTTCTACGACTTGATTTGTAATGTAGTCACTTTTTTTGCAATCAGAATTCCATTGTGAGATCCTTTGGCAAAGCATTTTTCCTATTCTAAGAACTGGTCATTGAGGGCAAGGGCTTTTGTGACGAATTCTTCAATTTTAGGGTCGTCCTATGCAGTTCTATTGTGGAATGTAACTGTTGTTCTTTATCGGCCAGGTTGTTTTAATAACCCAACTGCATTTGCTGGAAATCTTGTTGTAGCTTTTCCAGTTGTATTTCTGATTCTCGGTTGATGTTGGCCTACTGTAGTTGTTGTTCTAAAAATAGGATCTTATCCTCCTTTTCTTTTAATAGCATTTGAACTTGTGACGCTTTATCAATGGTTGCAGAAGCATATGCCCTTGCAATCTGAGAGAACCTAGTGATGTTTTCTGTTAGATCAGTGGTCAAGTCTTGCCAAAGAATATCCAAAGGTTTAGCCTCTGGAGAAAGTACAATATCTATTTTTCATTTCTTTCATTGTCTCCTAGAAATAGCCTTATGTTGTGGGCTATAAAATGCATCTAGAGGAGGGATCTCCTCTATTTTCAACACAATTTTGGACAACGGAGCAACAGGAATATACTCTGTCTCTTGAGTATTAATAACCTCTTCTATTATCATCTATGTGGCTGTATCCCCTGGGTTTATCAGTAGACATGCACTTTGTTCCTCATTGTTGATTAGTTCATTAAAGTTCTCCCACTCCTTTTCTAGGTCTACTACAATTGGACTTGTTGGCTTTGCAAGGGAAGCGGGAGTCTCAACCTATTTTGGGGACAAGACTTGTTGGTCAGGATTTTCTATAGACTGAGCTATATCTTTAATTGACCCTTCACTTCTGTTATGTTCACTCTTTGAATATTTATTGGATTTTTCAGTTGATTCCCTCTCGGACTTTGATATAGACTTCTCTTCTCCTAAACTTCCACTTATGGTAATACTGGGAGTGGGCTCCCTTATTGGTTCGATGTGCAATTTGTCCAACGGGACATTTGTCAATATTTGTTCTCTGTAATAGTTAAACTCTTGAAGCTTCCCTTAGTCAAACTGAATTTGTGCCATACGTAGAATCTCTCTGAGAGAGCTCTTCTACCAAAAGACATCATCGAATATATCATCTTCTTTAGTAAACACTTTTATTTTGACCATCATTGTAAAATTCTTGATAGTATCCAAGGGATCGTACTGCCTCCCTTGGAACTTTGGTAGTTGTAGACTTTTCATATTATCAACCTCTTTAAAAGTGTGTCCCAAATCAAATAATGCGAAGGCCCCATAGACCATAGGGAATTGAGGTCATATGGCCTTCTTCTTATCCTTGAGTTCTCTGCTCATTCCCCCATTACCACAGGTCTGGTAAGCTATCTCTTGGGCCATAAGTTTGTCGGGAACATATAAAGAAAGCACATGAGGCAAGGAAATGCTCCCAAATACCCTAATTGATCCAAATTGGATCCATAAAAGACTGTCAAGAACTTTGACTGTATCGAGTTGAACAAATCCTTGAAAATTCCAAAATAGCGATCGAAAAATGCCTTGAACCAGCGGCCCTGGCAGCCGACGTGGAACGACGAGGACCTCAGTCAAAGCGTGTTGACCGAGGCCCATGGAGACTGCGCAGGAGGTCAAAGCAGCCCCTAGAAGCCCTGGATCAAGAAAAGGAGGTGATTTTGATGCGCGATTAGTGCTTAGCACTTAGCACTAATCATGCATCGTTGGCAAACAAGGCTAAAATGGAAAAGCCTTAAGCACTCGGTCACGTTGGCAGCCAGAGAACCCTGGGTAGAAAAACAAAAAGTGTTAAAGGACAAAGGTAGGACCCGCGCTCTGGAAAAACGGCAGTATCAATCGGGGCACCCTTGAACGGTAAGAGGTTTTGGAGGAGAGTGGAGTGATCCCACTCAAAGATCGATGCATGGCAGTGGAGGTGAGAGAAAAACCGCCATGATCATGTGCTATTGGTCAAACAAGTCAATCGCGCTCGACGTACGTATGACATTGGATCTGGAGGAGCCCAAATCAGACAGGAGATTGCGCCCGATAAAAAGGAGCGGAATCAACAGGGAATTAAGCCGACATTTAAAAGGATTTGGAATCCATTTGACCCCCACAGTGGAGAAAGAACACATACACGATGTAACCGAAGAAATGAACCGACAAAGCATGCTGGCACCAGTTAGATGGAGACATGTGGCACTTCCTGAGTGTTCATGCTGACGCCGAATAGGGAACTCCAAGCGCAGCTGCAGAAGGCGAATTGATGCAGGCAGGAGAGGAACCGAACAGGCATAGGGATCAAATTGTTAAAGCTATGAACAAAGACAATCTAAGAAGAGAGGATTGAGAAGAGTCCAAGCGACCAAGAGAGATAGTGAACAGTGCACCCGAGAGGAGGACTGAACACAGAGAACAGTAAATCCAAGTAGAGGAGACAGAGGACTCAGCTGACCACAGGCAACATCGAGCACCATAGAGCTTGAAGATTCAAGCCTTCCCATAGAGGAATCTGTCTAGATTTAGCATCACAGTTGGCTCTTTCCATTGTAGACCAAAGGTCACAGAGCTGGCAGGAAGAACAAGAGTCTGTGTACTTCGAGTGGCTTGGGGAATCCAAGAACCACCCTGCTAAGAAAACCTGCTTCAGGAGAACTTGCATTGAGTCTCTGTATTTGTAATTCTCTGCTTAAAGACACAATAAAACAAGGCCACCACTAAGAGCTGGACAGGAGATGTAGCCCTAGAAAATAGGGGTGAACTCCTTACTAAAAATTGTTTGTGTCTTTGTGTTGCTTATTGTATTTCTCTGCTGTCTTTCCATTTAAATTTCTGTGTATTGGCAATTCGATCAATCCGTTGTTTCAATAACACAGAACACACACACCAACACATGAGTTTGTAATACATTTTTTTTAGTAAATCTTCAACTGAGGTCACTCATAGGGTGATTATTAGATCAAGTGGTATCAGCGCTTTAGGCTGTAAGGTTAGACAAGCTTGTGTTGGTTTAGTTGTGAATGCTCACTAGATCAAAGCTAAAATTAGGAGAAGGAGAGTTGGTGGAAACTAATCCTGAAATTGGGAGAGTCTATTCTCGAAAGACAATGTCAGAAGAAGGTTCTATAGGGACAGACCCTCAATTCATAGAAAGTTTCCTAGCTATAAAGTCTATGGTAGAAGAAATGTATAGGGACTTTAGAAAGCATAAGGATTAAGATTCATCAGGCTCTAAACAAGATAAAGAAGAAGTTGAGTCTCATTCCCATGACCACTCCAAAGAAAAGGGGAAAGAAGAAAGCTTTCCTACACCTCCTAATATCCATATGCATAATAAGAAAGAATCCTTGATTAAACTAGATGTTAAATTTGATTTGCCTATATATGATGGAGAGCTAAATGCTAAAAAGTTGGACAATTGGATTAGACAAATTGATGTGTATTGCAGAGTACAGAACATAGACTCAGACAAGAGTAAGATTTAGCTGGCAAGCCTATGCCTAGGAGGCACTGCCTTGGTTTGGTGGGAAGGTAGAACCCAAGCTGATATGAAAAGACATGGTAAGACCATCTTTTTCTGGAGTGAACTTGTTGTTGCAATCAAAAAGCAGTTCTATCCATTGGCCTACATGCAACAAGCCATGATGAGTTGGCAAACTCTTCGGCAGATGAAAGGGCAAAGTGTACAAGGGTATACTCAAGAATTTAGAAAGAGAGCATTGATGTTGGGTATCTCATTAGACTCACCAGAAACTCTTTTGATGTACATTGGTGGTCTACATAACTACATGAGGCATACCATCCTCATGTTTAATCCCACTATTATAGATGAGGTTTCTGTACAAGCTACTTATCTAGAAGCTAGAGGAAAGAATGGAAATCCAGAAGTTGGGGGACCATCCCAACCCACTGTAAGCAAGAGCAAGGAGAAAAGAAAGTAGAAGTGGAAAGCAAGGAAGGCTAACACTTCACAGAAAGGCAAATCTTCATGCACTCACTGTAAAAAGGAGGGGCATGATGATGAGCATTGTTGGATTCTGCATCCAGAGCTGAGACATAAGAAGTCCAAGGGCAAGAAGAAGAAGACTGTTGCAGCTATTCAGAAAGATTTGGGGTCAGACTCGGGAGATGAAACAATCATTGCAGCCACGGGTATAAAAGGTAAGAATTCTGAAGCATCCACTGGTAATTTTGTTCAATCTGTCATTGATGAAGAACATGAGAGAAAAACACATGAGTTTTTCCATATTCAAGTTGTTTCCAAAAATCAAAAGATTGATACTTTGTTTGATAGTGGCTCATAAGTAAATCTAATTTCTGAAACAATTGTAAAGAAATTGGGATTAGCAACTACACCTCATAAGAAACCATACCCATTAGGTTGGTTGAATGATAAAGCACAACTACAAGTGACTAGACAGTGCAAACTCAAGTTTTCTTTTGGGTCAGCATTTGTAGATGAGGTTGAGTTAGATGTAATTCCTTTGGATATATGTGGAATTGTTTTAGGAAGTCCTTACTTGTATGATAGAAAGACTATTTTCTATAGAGCTGAGAACAAGTATCTACTTGTTAAAGATGGAATCGAATACTTTGTAAGATCTCATAAGCTCAAGAATAATTATACTCTCATAAACTCAGGACGGATGAAAAGAATGATAAATTCATGCAAACAGTTCTTATTGATGGTTGTAAAGGAAAAGACACCTGATAAGACCAATATATTTTAGGGTTGTATGTTGATCAGCAAGCTGATATAGAAAAGATTGTTTCAGAGTATGATGTCTTATTTCAAGAACCTAAAGGTCTGCCACCCAAAAATCGAATAGTACATGATATTATTTTGCAGCAAGATGTTCCTTTGCCTAACATTTGGATGTACAGGTTGTCGGCTTTAGAGAATGCTGAAATCAAGAGGCAGGTGCAGGAGTTGCTCGAGAAAGGGTTCATGAGGCCTAGCACATCACCATGTGGGTCACCAATTGTTTTGGTGAGAAAGAAAGATGGCTCGTGGAGAATATGCATTGATTACTGAGCAAGAAAGATGGCTCGTGGAGAATGTGCATTGATTACTGAGCATTGAATAAGATAATAATAAAAAATCGTTATCCCCTTCCTCGCATAGATGATCTTTTAGATCAATGGAAGGAAGTTGTTTATTTCACCAAGCTGGATTTGCACAGTGGATACCATCAGGTCAGAGTTGTAGAGCAAGATGCATGGAAGACCGCTTTCAAAACAAAGCAGGGATTGTATGAATGGCTGGTTATGCCTTTTGGCCTAACTAATGCTAATGCTACTTTCATGAGATTAATGAATGATGTACTCATACCTTTTCTGATGATTTTGTTATTGTGTTTCTGGATGACATTCTGATTTTTAGTAAAACATGGGAAGAACATTTAAAGCATGTTAAGCAGACATTAGATGTTTTGAAAAGAGAAAAACTTTATGTTAAACTCTCCAAATGTGAATTTGGAAAAACCTCTCTAAATTATTTGGGTCATATAGTAGGGTGAGGTGAATTGAAAATAGATCCCTCTAAAGTGGCAGTCATCATGAACTAGCCTAAACCCAAGTCTACTACAGAAGTGAGAAGCTTCTTAGGAGAAGCACAGTGTTGGAGGAAGTTCATTTCAAAATTTTCCTCAATTGTAGCTCCCTTACATGCTTTTACAGGATTGAACAAGGTGTTTCAGTGGGGAGGCAAACAACAGAAAACCTTCGACACCTTAAAAGAAAATATTAGTACAGCACATGTACTAGCACTGCCAGATCTACAAAGACAATTTAAGATCCAAACTGATGCCACTGACTATGCCATGGGAGTAGTGTTGACACAGCATGGTAAACCCATATGTTATCATTCTGAGACTTTTAATCCTGCAGTAGTTAACTATCCTACATATGATAAAGAATTGTATGCATTAGTTCAGAGTGTGAAAAAGTGGAAACATTACTTAATGGGCAAGGAAACAGTAATACATACTGATCATTAGTCACTTCAATACCTACACTCCCAAACTAAGTTGCAACAATCAAGACATTACAGATGGATGGGTTTTCTA
This sequence comes from Pinus taeda, assembly GCA_000404065.3. NCBI lineage: Eukaryota > Viridiplantae > Streptophyta > Pinopsida > Pinales > Pinaceae > Pinus > Pinus taeda. The sequence goes on along the minus strand of APFE031516360.1, from coordinate 83,489 downwards.
CAACATTTTCATTTAGTCATCAGATATAAAAAGGGCATACATAACAAGGTTGCAGACATGTTATCTAGACCCATTATAAATGCATCTACCCTACTTAAGCATAATTATGTGCTACATGAAAGCTACATAGAATAGTATGCGCAAGATATGGACTTTAAAGATGTATATGCAACTTTGAGTCAAGGCAAAAGAGTAGAATAATTGGACTATCATGTGAAGGACCGACTCTTATATCATTGTGGGAAGCTCTGCATTCCACAAACTAAGAGAGTAAAGATGATTAGGGAAGCACACACTTCTCTGATATCAGGTCACTTTGGGGTAAGTAAAACAGTTTCACATCTGCAAAGGTTCTGCTATTGGCCGAAAATGAATGAGACAGTTTCTAGATATGTAAAGGGGTGTGCTATGTATGCTAAAAGCAAGCCCAGTAACAGAAAACTAGGCTCGTACATTCCCTTGCCAGTTCCTTCTCACCCTTGGGAAAGAATTTCCATGGATTTCATTGGAGGACTGCCTAAATATAGGAAAGGTCATGATTATCTATATGTTGTTGTGGATAGGTTCAGCAAAATGTGTATCTTGATACCCTGTAGTAAACAGATTACAGCTGAACAAACTGCAAAATTATTTTTTGAACATGTATGAGTTCATTTTGGATTACCCACTTCTATTGTATCTAATCGAGACACCCGATTTGTGGGGAAGTTTTGGTCCAATCTGTGGGAACTCATGGACACCAAATTAAAGAAAAGCACAGCTTTTCATCCACAAACAGATGACCAGACAGAAGTAGTTAACAGGATAGTGATCCAGTTACTGAGAGGATATTGCAGCAAACATCCTAAGCTTTGGGATGAGCACTTGTGCTATGTGCAGCATGCTTACAATAGAGAGAAACACTCTTCTACACAAAGATCTCCTTTTGAGACCTTTTTTGGTTTCATACCAAGGTTGTAGAAATTTTGAATAATATGACACTTATTCACAGAGATTATCCTGATTATACACTATTTGCAGAATCATACATAATACATAACCTCCTCTACGTTGATCATCAATTTAGCAGTATTAAGAAACATTCGCATGTGCACATTGAAGCATCAATCACACATATCAACACAATGTGTATCCGGGGAAAGCATAAAGCTGAAAACCCCCAACTATCTGTATATTATATTGATTTAGAACATGTAACAATACATAGTACAATACTTCTCGCAAGTACTCAGTACTATCTCCACCTATTACACATAAACTAGCTCAGATCTAAATCAGTCACTGGCTCAAATCTCCTCCACTACTTGCCTACCTCCACTGCAAAATCCTGCATGAGAATACTGATGAATGAATGATCCAAATTCATATTTCCCTTGGATATACCACGCAATCCTCATTGGAAATACTCAATCCATTGATTGTGCAAATCACATGCACAACTATAGTCACAACTGACAGTTGTCTTGCCCTTTCACTCACCTCTAACACTTGTCTCCATTGAACTGTCCATGCACTGAGTTAACTGATGTATTCCTCAGTTGATTTATGAGTTAATAATTAGTGAATTAATTAATAACTAATTCACATCAATCAACACTAGTGTATTTGTTAGTTAGACTAAATACAACCAGTTCAACTAAGTCAAACTGAACACAACTCCATCAACTCCTAATCCAACTCTACAGAACTCAATCACTGAAGTCCTAACTAAAGTCCTGCATGCAATAGCTCAACTACCCATAAGAAACACATATTTCCTTTTGGCAGCTGCATGTGCCACATCCGTAGCTCGAAATGAAGTGCTCCAAGAGAATAAGATAATGTTTATAGTCCAAATATTATTAAGAGCTAATAATATTCGACTGTTTTATTTTTAGCCTGACAGTCTAAAAATAGACTCCACCCATATGTCTAAAAATAGAAGTCCATCTATTTTTACCAACATGACCAATCATCCACAAATAGCATCCTGCAACTCATAGACCATGATCCATATGTCTAAAAAATAGACATAGTCTAAAAATAGACTTGCGCCAAAAATAGCCTGCGGGCCCACTTAGTGAGGGCGACTCCTTTCCACTAAGCTCCATCATCTTGTTGCATTCTCAAAAAGCATTTCTTGTTGCACACTTTTCAACAGTATGTCCCTCCATTCATGCCTAAGTCCAAGGTGTCGAAGGACATTGATGAGAGTAAGGCTCCCCTACAAACCCCTCTGCTGTCGAACGAAATTGTTTTCGACGGCCCATGCTTAGCACGAGTGCCACTGCTGAAACTTGAAGACTGGAACTTGGCAGACCATGAGAAGTTCCCACACCTGGCGACCGAACAGTTGATGCATTACATCATTGATACGAATACAGGAATGACCGCATTAGATCTGCATAGGTGGCTCAAGGGAGTAGAGAAAGTAGGGTTGCTCAACCTACTCTAGGTCTCGCACTACAACCGCACCACGGTGACAGTTTTGGTCATCAAGCAGCTGCTATGCTTGGTGCATGATGGTTCTTTGTGGCTGGAGGAGTCGATGCCCATCACAGATAGGTTGATTCATCAGATAACACAACTTCCATGTACAAGAGAGAATCCGGCCATGATCTTTGCCGGAAAACATGGCGAGCAGGCTCTCGCAGAATCGATGAAAGAAAAATTTAAATTGGTGAAGAAGTTGCATAGATATGCTATATCCAGTATCTGCGACCCCGCTGTGAAGGTAGCCACACAGATCCTAGCAGGGAAGGTGATGAGGAAGTGTCGTGCCAATGAGGTGTCGGCGCTTGTCGTCAAGCTAGTAGCATAGTGTGCTAAAGGAGTCCAGTTCAACTAGTTAGGCTACCTTCGCAGAGAGTTCCTAGCAAACTGTCACGAAGCACAAGAGCTCAATAAGGCATTCCACAATGTGTGGCTCTTACTGTCAATTGTGCTGGTAGCGTGGGAGCTAACATAGGACAGCCAGTTCCCTTCGGTCACGCTCGACCTCCTTGAAGCAGCGAAGTACGCTTCGCTGTGGGCGGCCAAGGATGTGAAACGAGTCAGGGATAGCAAGATCTTTTGGATCTTGATGGAGATGAACATTCGGATGGCCATCAATCGTAAACCACGATTATCACCTACAGTGTATGCCAACCTACAGGGCTACGCCAAATTTAAATCAGACTTCCATTGAGTATCCATCAGGGCATGGAAGGACCCTGTGCAGAAATGGTATGACTTGTCATATCTAGCAACGGATAATGCCATTGATGTAGTGCTTGATCAATCGCGAGCAGAGTGGCTCTCTACAATAGATTTTGTGGTGGGCGGAAGTAAGTCTGTCGCACAGAAGAAAAAGGAGGAGGCCAAGCTTAAGATGACACAACTAGCCGAAAAGAGGAAGAAAGAGGTTGCTGATAAGGCTCAGGTAGAGTGCGAGGCCACGCAACAGACAGGGAAGCAGACAAGTGGGACAAAGCGGGGCTCTGACAAAGGCGCGAGGTCGCCTTCACCTGAGACATAGGAAGAAACAGAATAGAACGGCGTGGACCCTCAAGCGACGTCTGCCCGAATCAAGCGCGCAAGGGAGTTGGAGAAGGGAGAGTCCAAGAAGAAATCAAAGGTGACTAAGACCTCGTTGGACCCCATCACATTAATAGAGGGTGATTTACATGATATCGGTGACACAGTCAGGGATGTCACCGCGAAGGCCCTGCAACAATTTGAACAGTAGCAGCAGCCCATCCTAGGGGCTATCCAGACAGGGTTGCAGGAGTTACAGACTTGCGCATCACAGACTGGCACAGTGTCTACCAGCCTGGCCATCGGCACATCAGAGGATGTCAATATGTTGCGTTCGAAGGACTCCAGTGCAATAGTGATGCCTGATGGATCACTGACCACAGAGAAGGAGGCTAACATGCCCACTATCAGCACCTTAAATGGAATTGGGTTGAACCTGGCAGCACTCCCATGAGAAGCACTTCACCTCTTGTAGGATGGAGTAATTACAGAACTAAGGGCCCAAGAGCACCATGCCCTCTGGGTGATCAATAAATAGCAGATCAATGATGAGTAGATGGCCCGATAGAGAAATGTTGCCATCACCGCTAAGACCGAGGCGACCAATCAGATCAAGCGGATTATGCAAGTCATTGAGGAGGCATGCCGAATGGTCCCAGAGTTGGCCATTCTAGATGGGGAACCAATCGAGGTACGCATCCGCAAGTTGGCCATAGGGGTGTGCGACACTCGAACTAAGATGGCACAGGTTTAGTTGGAGTTGAACGTATAAATTACAGAGTTACAGTTGAGGGTCCAACCTTCAACTCCACCAAAAGAGAAGGAACAGTGGGCAACCACTGTCACAGAAGTGGTAGCGGCGGTGGATGGTACACTAGTAGACTACACGCAATTGTTTGAGTAGTCATTTGAGGTCCTAACAAGCTTGCAGGAGGACCCCAATGTACAGAGAATAGAAACAGAGGCACGTGAGCTACATAGAGACTAGCCAAGCTACAGGAGGCAAAGTAGCTGAAGGAACAGGTGGACGCAGCGCTGCACAAGGAAGCAGTGCTCAATACGAGATTAAAGCCCTAGCTGGATGAGGCTTATGTAGTGACATGAAATATCGAAGCCAATCTTGACACTCTATAGGCAATGTAACAAAAGCTTTAGACTGGCAGCGTAGGAGTAGTAACCAAGCAAACAGTGGAAGACGCGAAGCAAGCGACATCTCATTGCATGGTTGAGGTTGCAGTCATACGTGTAGAGATGGAAGGGCTTCACGCAAAGATCTCCATGCCTACCTAGTGACTCAAGGGTGAGTCACAATGTTTGTGTTGGGGGGCTGTTGGGAATGGGATCCCCCAAAGGATAGTTTTGGGGCTAAAAGCCCATGTTTTGGTCAAATTTTGTAATAAACTTGTAAAGATTCCGCATTTTGTGGTCGCAGAGTGTGAAGGTGTCATAAATCATAAAGGGTTGTCCGCCCTTAGTTTTGTAAAGTAAATTCAGCTGTAAGAGAAAGAGCTAAGCTCTAAGTATTTTAGAGTCAGCGATAGGTAAGAGAGTCATAGCTCTAAAGTGAGAAGTCTAAGTTTCGGGTCGTAGCATAGGTAGAGGCTCTACAGCTGAGTGCGTAGAGGCCTAGGGTAGAAGTTCGTAGCTGAGTGCGCAGACCCCTGCAGCTGTGTGTGCAGGATGAATAGAGTTTGTAATCACTTGGAAGATATCAATAAAGAGAGGTATTCTTCCATTTCTGTGTCTTTGATTCGATTAATGCATCTTATCATTTTATGTATGAATTTCCTTTATAATGCTTTTGTGATGCGTGAATGTGTATGATTATGTTGGATAACTAAATGCATATAAGAATATATGTTTATGCGATGCTAACTGTGAGTATTTAATAAGATAAGTAAGACACTTAGACTAGTTAAGGAATCTACATGGTACGCTGCCTTAGCAGCGCGAAAGTTTCTAGATCAAGGGTTAGGCCTGCGCGAAGGTTAGCCGTACCCTTTCGCGGAGGTATTGAAGGACAGAATAGAGGACTCTTCTGCCAAGTCCTAAGCGAAGCGACCTACGTGAAGACAGGAACAGAGGGAACTAACTGACATCACAACCATCTCAGGGTGCGGAAACTTGGTTCCAACATCCTCCCATACTACTTCAGGTGAGACTTCGGTTTGCGCTCCACAGGCTGATGTTGAAAGGGGCAGTAGTGTAGGAATTTGTTTGGCTAATTAACACTGAACCTTGGTTAGGCCCCCTCAAGCCAACAGTTGTACACCGGGTGTAGGCGTATGTGTCATGTTGTACACCGGGTGTAGGTGTATGTATCATGTTGTACACCAAGGTAGGTGTATGTGTTGTGTTGTACATCGGGTGTAGGTGTATGTATCATGTTGTACACCGGGTGTTGGTGTATGTGTTGTGTTGTACACTATGTATGTGTATGTGTTGTACAGTGTGATGAGAAAAACAGATATGGGACTCTTTGGGCCCTTGTTGTTGCTATTGAGGGTTAAGGCAGTTTAATCTCTGGATGCCCTTGTTGATTGATATTGAGGGTTGAGGCGGGTTAGTCTAGGGATACCCTTGATCCAGGTGGATATTGGTGGCCACCTGCCAAGTTCATCTGGACCCCCATCATTGTTTCTCTCAGCATTTTCAGTTTCCTTAATTGTAGCACAACTTACTATTTTTAACAGTTTTTCGGGTCCTGAACTTTCGGAGCCGTTTTGAGGCCCTAAACGACGTTTTTTGGGACATTTGGGGGCAACATGGGTCCATGGACTAATGTTGTCCTTCCCAAAGTGGTAGTTCTCGGATAGATCTTTCTAACGAGCTATCGTACGCGTCAAACGGAGATCATATGCCAAAGTTACGACCCCGGGAAATTGATGTACCAATTTACCCAAACAGGGCCCACAATTTGGCGTTTCATCTTCTAGGGTTAAGTTTTGGGATGTGAAGGGTTTTTCATTGTTTCTCAACAATAAATAGGCCTCCGAGCCTCATTGTAACACAGTTCAGAGGCATGTAGTCACCACATCTCTTCTCAGAGATAAGCTACCATCGCCCTAGCTGGTTTATTTCCATTTCTAGTTGTAAGCATATTTTGGTATTTTCTATTAATGAAATGAAGCATTGTTTCCGCTGTATCTTTGTGTATATGGTTATCTCTATATTTTGTTGTGTTCCTGTTTAAATCCGGATCAATGTTGTACACTATGTATGTGTATGTGTTGTACAGTGTGATGAGAAAAACAGGTATGGGACTCTTTGGGCCCTTGTTGTTGCTATTGAGGGTTAAGGCAGTTTAATCTCTGGATGCCCTTGTTGATTGATATTGAGGGTTGAGGTGGGTTAGTCTAGGGATACCCTTGGTGCTATTGAGGGTTGAGGCAGTTTAGTCTCAAGATACCCTTATTGTTGATATTGAGGGAGGAGGTGGTTTAGTCTCCATATTCCCTTGTTTCTTAAAGAGAGGGCATTGGGTGCTTGCTAGGTTTGGAAACCAATTTAGTGTATGTACAGAAAGGACAAAGAACAAAGGCAAAAGTAAAGAACGATTTGAAAGATAAGTATCAATAATTTTTTGTTTTAATTATGCATGTGATTTATGATTATGATTTATGATGGTTGCAAGTTGAGTTAACTGAATGTGATATGTTTATACATGATGATTTTATCAAGAGCTAGTTTGACTTGTTGTGACAAGAGGTAAACAGAATGGCAAGTGTACCTTATTAGCAGGCCACCGATGAGGTATGATTTGAATTTATTTCAATTCCTTTTTAGTCTAATATAAATTATGTTCTTGGTACAGGAAATCTTGGTTGAAAATGCCTCGTTTGGGTGGTTGGTTGAAATTGACTGCAACAATTAGCAATGTCGGCAAAAGGAATTGGAACAGGAAGTAGTATGTTGGTAAAGCATTCAGGAGCAAGGCCATTGTGGGACACTCGTACACAATAGTTTCCATTGATTTCCATGAGCATGATATGACCAGTATGATGCTTTTGAGGAAGCAATATGCCTTGGTTTTTGGACATTTCGATGCGAGGAAACCTTGCCAAGGGATGGATTGCCTGGGAAAGGGGATGTCGAGGAACTTGGAAGGTGAGCGACTACATGGAAGGGGGTGACCGGATTACCCAAGGGACTATGTAGCAGAGAAGGGAGGGTCAATGAATATATTTGTTTTTGTCATTAGCATTGATAGATGGAATCAGATGCACATTGGGAGTGTGTCCTGGAATAATGAGTCGGTAATTGTTCACTGAGGGAATAGGTAGCACAAGGATCATAGCACTGGACATAGGATGCAGGTTTGACTTTGACACTGGATTCTGGACTTCCTAGGAAGTAGGTGAATCTTGGTATTACTTTGAGCATGGAGGTGTGAGCCTTTGGACTCCCTTGTTATGGATGCAGGCATCGTATCCTTTTATTTGTTATTTGAGAAAATCTGAATATGTGTCTATTATTGTAAATACTATATTGAGATGGATTTATAAATCTCCATAGATAGTATGATTATTTGTTACTTGAAGCAAATGTGCCTAAATATATGTGGTTGTTATTTTAAATATCGTCATGAGCTATCTTATAAAGCTCCCGTAAACGGTATGATTGTCATGTTTTCAGCAGAGGTCATTTTAAATACTGCAACGAACTGGGTTATAAAGCTCCATGGGTAGTATGCTTTCATTTTTAGTGGTATTGTTGGTTATAGGTGTCATTGAACACCGAGGGTGGTGTTCCTCAAAGGGGGAGGGGTTTGTAACATCCTTGGGTTAAAATTTCATGTAATAAAGTTAATAAAGGAAAAATAATAGCAAGGTCATAGGACACATATTCCAAGCTAAATGTTGGGCAAAGCATCCTAGTGGATGTTCGTTTGGTTTATTATGGCTAAAGGAAATTGGCAAAGGCATTGACAAAGGTAAAGAGGCATTAATTGGCATTTTATTTATGAAAATAAAGGAAAATAGAGAAAAGGGAGATGAAAGCTCACATGTTTGCATGAGTGGAAAATGAAGGAAAAATAATGGAAAACGAAGAAAATAGAAGCCTCAATGATAAAAAGGATTCTGAGGATTAGTTTACAACCTTTTGTAAGTTTAGTTTTAGATTTAGTCTCAGAGAGGAGAAGATCACCAAGAAGAGAAGGAGATCAAGAAATCAAAGGAAGAAAAAGGAAGGAATACGAAGGTAAGGACCAAGCAAGGAAAGGTTGGATCAAGCAGTTTCAGCAGGAATACTTGCAGGTAACAGATTGCATGTATGGTTTCCTAGTTGGTTTTGGAATGCATGGCATATGCATGTGTGCATTTTGGTTTCTTTGTTGTCGGTGGCATGGATTTTGCAGAATTTTTTACAGTAGTTTTAGCCTTGCCTTGCCATTTCTGGATAGCCATGGTGTGATGGGATTCTTTCTTGGTTGATCGATGGATTTCCATAAGGTTTTGGGTCCAAGTGAGGTGGTACCAAGAAAATCCCAAGGGTTGGGGGTGGAGATGGTTTTCTATGGGAAGCCCTCAATAAGTGGGTGGAGACAAGAAAATTCATCAAGGGATGGTGAAGGAATTCTGAGGCATCTAAGCTTGGTTTGGTTTTTTTATCTCGGGACTAGTTTAGGTGAGATCACAATATGGTGAGGGTGGAGGTGGTTTAACCTCTGGATTCCCTTAGTTGTTTATGGATGGTTTTATTCCATGAGATACCACATTCATGCTTGTAATATGGCACGAGGGTGATTGGTTGAAAGAAAGATTTGGTTCAGCCCAATCTATGGTTGAGTGGTATGTGGAAATCCCTGACTTGGTTGGATTTTGCATATGGTTAATAAGAGTTAAGTTCCTCTTACTTTTTATGAATAAATGTACTTGTTATTATGTGGATTTAATGGTTGTTCTCTCATTGTTATTTATTTGGTTATATGTTGGTCATAACCATGGTTAATTGACATATCTAAGTATGGATCTTAACACATTTCTATTAATGAATGTTTGGATAATGAATGCAAGACCTAATTGGTGTTATGACAATTGTTGTGATAAGGCATTGTTCCTTCTTATTTGTCCTCATATAAGTTTTCAAATCATTATGTTTAGATTTGAATTCATGACCTGTAGGTTGCATGTTCACCATGTGTTTAAAGGATGTCAGTCTCGGTTGGGAGAGGTCAGGTCAATTCATGGTTCAAGTTTTGGTTCATAAGATTTTTCTTATATCGTTTGTCATCACTGGAAGTTTCACTAAGTTCTGGGTAGAAGCCTAAGTCCTGGCCCTGAAAAAGTGGCTTAGAATTTAGGATCATTGGCATAGAACTAACTAGAAAAGTCCATAGCCGCATGGAGGCAGGCTTATTAGTGCGACTAGAGGGCTACAATCACTTGTATGCCTTGGCAAGGGAACAATTGGGGCCCTATGTCAATCAAAAAGAGAGTCATCTCGGGGGTTGGACACCTAGATGTGTTGGGTTGCTCCGGGAGGCTCTGTAGCACATGAGGGAAGTCAATAAGGTCTTAATTTGTCAAATCAATTTCCTTACAGTCATTTAGGAGGCTGAGTATTATCATAGTGACCCTTAGCTCAGGTTTACCCTGGGAAAACCGGTGAAAGTGGGTAAATGTGGGAGGTGGTGGATTACAAGATCCCACATTCATGCTTGAAATATGGTGTGGGCGTGATTGGCTGAAAGAGAGATTTGGTTCATCCCAATCTATGGTGGGGTGATGCGTGGAAGTCCCTGACTTTTTTGGCATTTTCATATGTTAATATGAGGTATTTTCCTATTATGATCTATGAGTATTTGTATTTATTATGATGATGATGTTATGGCTGATTTTCCATGGTTTCCATGTTGGTGATATGTTAGTGATATGTTGGTTATATGTTTGTTATATAATGTATTCTATCTATGGCTCCTATCATGTTTTGATAAGTTATTGAACGATTGATGAATGCATGAACTAACAAGTGTTATTTCAGCAAGCTAGAGAGGACATAGAGCCTTCTCGGTGATTCTCAGATGAAGACTATCCATTTATTACTATATATGAATTCATGACCTGTAGCTTACATGTTTTCCATATATTTGACGAAATGTTTATTATGGATTAGGCCTTCTAGGTCAAGTTCTTGCTTCAATTTTGAATGTTTGGCATTTTCATCATGTTAATTATGATTATGGAAAGTTACAGGCATTTATGGGAAGTGGTTTGGAGGCTAGCCTAAACAAGTGGCTCAAATCTTAGAACGTTGGCATTGAACTATCGATTTTAGGTAATAACCGCATAGACACAGGCTTGTGCATGTGGTTGGGGCCTGATAACTGCACTCTTGCCTTTTTGTGCATGTGGTTGGTCAGAGAAAAAGGGTTCCAGCTAAGGAATTGATCACCTGGGGTGGTTTTTCATCTCTTGAGTGATATGTAGTCTCTGTAGGATGTCAATAAGTGTTCAGTTTGTAGGCCCCGCTTCCTTAACTTGAACTTGGAGGTTGGATCATGTCATAGTGACACTCGTCTCATTTTTACTCTGGAAAGCTTGTGAATTTGGGTAGATGTGGGAGGAGGTGGTTACATGGTGGTATTAGAGTGAGGTTGCAACACTAGACCTCGGGGTAAATGTGACTGTTATGCATCAATGTTAGTTGTAGATGTGTTTGTTGTGCATACATTATGATGGTCATTGTTGCAGTCTTGTGTCTTCATGATGAGGATGAGATGATTGATATGTTGGTGTCATCATATATATATATACTATATAATATAATATTATATACATATATATATATATATATATATATAATATATATATATATAATATATATATATATATATAGATATCGTACTAGTATGGATTGATTGTGTAGACGAGATAGCCTCCCCTAAACTACACACTATGGAAGTAGGTCTCGATCAGGATACATGTTGGACAAGGATGACACAGTCAAAGGTGGCCGATGGTTGGATACACTTGACAGGAGAGGTAGTGCTTATGGTCTTTATTCTAGTTCTGGTTTAGAGAGACATCATTGTCATCACTCTCATCATCCTTATAGGAGGAGTGAGAAGTAGTACTTTCCATATGAGTTCAAGAAATCCAAACCTCCTACATTTGATGGACAGATGAAGAAACTGGAAGATGCAGAAGCATGGCTACTTGGGATGAAGAATTTATTTGAGTTGCATGATTATACAAAGATATGAAAGCCAAGATAGTTATTTTCAGTATCAAGGAAAATCAGATATCTGGTGGGAAGATGTGAAGCATGTCAGAGGCATCAAGACAAAGGAGTTGAGTTTGCATGAGTTTAAAGACTCTCTAGAAATAAGTACCTGACCGAGAGATAATACGATGGAAAGGAAAAGGACTTCTATGAGCTTAAGATGGGTTCTATGATAGATGAAGAGTACATAACCACTTTTCTAGAGTTGTCGAGGTATGTGCCTTACCTCAAGGATGAGAAGATAATGGTTCAAAGGTTCATCAATGGATTTCCTTTAGCATTTAAATATTAGATTGAGTATGATGAGCCTCAGTCATTGGAGGAAGTAATTAGGAATTTAAAGCATTGTTATGAGTAGTTTAAGCGTAATTCTGAGCCTAAGAGAGATTGGAAAGGGAATGATAAGACTAAAGGAAAGTGGGTTAAGAAGTGAGGAAGACCTCAGGATGCAGGTGATAAGGAGAATGTGGAACCTTATAAGAAGTTCAATCTAGTTGACAGAGGACATGGGTCTTAGCTTGAGGAGAAAAACAAAGGCAATAGCAAGAAGTCTTTGCAATGTTGGACTTGTGGTGGAGAGCATCATAGGAGAGATTGTCCACAACATTAGGGTGGAAAACCTTAGATTTATGGTGCTCAAGAGGCACAGACAGTTGGAGATGTTGGGCAGAGTATTCCTCATATTTATGTAGTAGTGGATAATAGGCAGGTTGATCATCAAGCATCCATTATTGAGATCGAAGGTAAGATTTGTGATCAATTTGTTTCTATTTTGATTGATCATGGATCAAACTATATTTATATCAGTCTTGACCCGTTGGATAAGTGTTGCCTGAATAAAGAAGTGCATGCAGAGTCTTAATCTGTGTAGTTGGCTACAGGGATCAAGAGATGAGTTAATCATTGGGTGAGATCTTGTGATTGTGTTCATTGATGATATATTGATATATTTTAAGAATCTGGAAGAGAATGCAAAGCACCTAGAAACAATGTTAAGATTGTTAAGAGAGCATCATTTGTATGCCAAACTTATCAAGTGCAGTTTATTTTAGATTGAATTTCATTACTTGGAACATGTTGTTTCCAAGGATGGTATAAGAGTGGACCAATAAAAGATTAAAGTTATCACGGAGTGGCCAACTCCTAGGAATGTGGATGAGGTCATATCATTCATAGGCCTAGTAGGTTATTACAGTAGGTTATTACAGTAGGTTCATCAGGAACTTCTCACAAATTCCTTATCCTATTACATATTTGTAGCGAAAAGAAAAGAAGTTTGAATGGACTGAGGAGTGTGTAGCTAGTTTTGAGCAGTTGAAGCATTTCCTTACAAATGCTTTGATCTTGAAGATTGCAGATATGGATAAAGAGTTTGTGGTATGTACATATGCTTACAAGAGATGACTTGGTGGAGTCCTAATGTAGGAAGGACAGTGGTATGCTATGAGTCAAGGAAGTTGATTGAGAATGAGCATAACTATGTGACTCATTATCTTGAGTTGGAAGTTATTATTCATGCCTTGAAGATGTGGAGACATTATCTTCTTGGCAAGAGGTTTATTCTAATGAGTGGCCATAGTGGGTTGAGGTACTTGTTTGACCAACCCAATCTGAATGTCAAGTAAGCTAGATGGTTGGCTACTCTCACTGATTTTGACTTTGAGATCATGTACATTAAGGGAAAGGAAAACAGGGTTGCAGATGCTCTTAGTAAGAGAGTGCAGGTAAATCACATTTTAGTTGTGAGTTCTTATGGGACAGATTTATAGGAGAAAATCTTACAGGCAGGGCAACATGATGACATGTGCTAGCAGCTGAAGCACAAGTTGAAGCAACAGGGTGAAGGTGATAGGGATGATGAATATCACCTCACAACAGATGGTTTAGTCAGATTCAGGAACATGATTTATGTGTTGGATAGTAGTGAGCTCAAGAAGATTATCTTGAGGGAGTTTCATGTCAATCCATCTTCAGGTCACTTAGTATATAAAAAAACTCTAAAAGAAGTTACAAAGTTCTATCATTGGTCAAACTTGAATAAATATGTGGTTGATTTTGTTGTGAGATGTTTGGACTATCAGCTGGTGAAAGCAGAGTGTAAGTTTCTAGCTAGTTTGTTACAACCGATTTTGATTCTAGAGTGGAAATGGGAGGTCATTTCCATGGACTTCATTATGGGTTTTTCCAAGTACATCGAAGCAACATTATTCCATCATGGTTGTGGTTGAGAGGTTAAGTAAGGTAGCTCACTTCATTGCAATTAAGTTAATGAACTCAGATAGTGAGGTAGCTCAGATCTTCATCAAGGAGACAGTGATGTTGCATGGTGTTCCCAAGAATATTATATCAGACGGAGATGCCAAGTTCACTTCCAAGTTTTGGAAAGAGTTGTTTTCAGGCTTGGGGATAGAGTTAGCTTTTAGTACAACTTATCATCTGCATACAGATACATAGACAGAGAGGGACAACATGATTCTTGAGGACATGTTGAGGATGTATGTCATGCATCAACAAAGGAAGTGGGAGAAGTATATTCGAGTGGTGCAGTTTGCATATAATAATGGGTATCAGGAATCCTTAAGGATGAGTCCATTTGAGGCTCTTTATTGGTGGAGTTGTAATACTCCTATCAGTTGGAGTGATCTAGTAAACAGGGTGTTGATTGGACAAGATATGTTAGCTGAGATGGAACAAGAGATGCAGGTTATTAAAAGGAATCTAAAGACAATAGAAAATAGGCAAAAGAGTTATGCAGATCAAAATAGAGCATTCAAGGAGTTTCAAGTTTGACAGCATGTGTACTTGCACATCAAGCCCAAGAGGAGATCCTTGAGGATTGGATCATGTGCCAAGTTGGCACCTCGATACTGTGAGATTTTTGAGATCCTTGAGAGGATTGGACCAGTGGCTTACTGACTTGCATTGCTACCAACAATGAAATTCCATGATGTTTTCCATGTTTCATTGCTTAAGAAGTATGTCCATGACGTTGACCATGTGATTGATTGGTTTGTATTGCAAGTGGAACTAGAGGGAGAATTCCAGCCAAAACCTCAGTGCATTTTGCAGTGGAAGTGCTTTGGGCCTAATGAAGCTACATGGGAGATGGTTGATCATATGCGAGCTATGTATCCTTCCTAATTTGGTGGTTGTGCATATGTCTTTGATTTATCTATTTTGGTTTATGTTTATGCATATATGTATTGTATATACTGCAATGAGCTATGTTATAAACCTCTAATAAGTGGTATGTTGTAAATAATACAATGAGTTGCGTTATAAAGCTCCAATAAGCATAATGGTGTTAATGGTTTCAACAGTTTGGTATGATGTAAATCTTTCATCGAGTTGTTTTATAAAGCTCCATGGGCAACATGTTTTATTGGATAGAAGCATCATTGAACATCGAGGTTGGTGTTCCCCCAAGGGGGAGGGGTTTGTAACAACCCTTGGTTGATTTTCCTTTTAAATAAAATAAGACCAAGGTCATGGGACACGTATTCCAAGTTGAATGTTGTGAAAAACACTTTAGTGGGCACTATGATAAAAAGGCATCTATGATAAAAAGGCATCAGATAATCAGCTCACAACTTTTGTTGGTTTAGCTTTTGCCAATTTAGTTTTTGGCTCTCTCATTCATTCTCTCTCCCATACACTCTTACACACTTAGAGAATTCTTGGAGCACTCTAGTATTCACTTGAATTTGAAGAAAGAAAGAAACGGAAAGTAGGGAAGCATAAGGAGACAGTTGGATCGATAGCTATATATGGATTACTTTACAAGTAATAGGTTGCATGTGTGATTTCCTTGCTGATTTTTGGATTCTTGGAATATGTATGTGGTTTCTTGGTTACATGTTGTCATTGGCATGGATATTTGCCTAGATTGAAAGTGGTTTTAGTCTCTCCTTTCCATTTTCTGGATAGCCATCATGTTATGAGTTTTTCACTTGTTTTCCTTATTCATGCTCAGGTTCCCTATGGTTGTGTCTTGAAACAAACGCTCTAGAAGCCCTTGAACAACTTGGGTTTAGTTACTAGTTCCTAGAGATGTAGGTTGGGACAAATGCTTTGGAGCCCTTGTTTGGTTGAGTTATTGGTCCCTGGAGCCACAATTGGAAAAAGTTCTCTAGAGTTGTGGAAGGCTATGGGTTGAGTTACTAGTTTCTGGAGCCCTAGACAACTTGGGTAGAGACCGATCTGGCTGATGTTAGTGATTTCCCAACCATAGAGGTGGAATCATTATGATTGACGGATGAGGTGGTTTGGCCTCTGGAAGCCCTAGTTGGTTTTGTATTGGTTTATTCCATAAGATCCCACATTCATGCTTAGAATATGGCACAAGGGTGATTGGCTGAAAGAGAGATTTGGTTCACCCCAATCTATGGTCAGGTGGTATGTGGAAGTTGTTAGGTTCCTATACCAATAGGTTTCATTTTTCATGATTGACATTGGAAGGGCTAAATATGTTCATCATTGCAGGCTGCAAAGGTTCCATATTTTGTGTACATACTAGGAAAATTAAAAAATGAAAAGAGGGTATGCCTTAAAAGAATAATCAAAAGGTAAGAAAATCAATTGGTCAAAGGAATAGTGAAAATGAACCCCAAACTAAAGACCAGGAAAGTGGCCAGTTAAAATTCCACTACTATCTTTGGCAGTATCACAGTCTGGCGAATACTGTTTCTAATCATACTTGATGGATGGCCCAACAGTCTAATCTGGACCATGCCATGTTTAAATTGCTTGTTGCAAAATAGAGAATGATTCCTGTCCAGACAACTCAAGCTTGGCAGATGACTAGCTAGGTAGAGAAATGAAGGAGCCCAACTGCTTAATCTGGGTCCTTGGAAGAAATAAGGGTAGATTTAGATAGGAGGGTAGTCAGAAGAAAAAGAGAACAATCAGGGTCTGCTAATTCAAGTGCACCCAATTCAAGTGAAGAAACAATGTTAGGATTGCTAGGTTGGGTAAGTAGTGTAAGGTTGCAGAAGTGAAGGGGCCATCACCAGTTGGCTTATCAAGAGAAAGACTCATCCCATTCAGGGTATTAGCACCATGACAGAGGTTTGATGACATAATAATGGAAGCATGTCTAATTTCCCCCTTTTCCCCAAACATCATTTACTAACATTCCCCAAGGACCTTGGGATCTGCCCAAGTGTCCTGTTTCACTTCATTCCATGACAAAGTACTAGGTCAAACTATGAAGTTAATTTAAGGAAAAGAAGCCACATTTCTTGTGTAAAAATCCTTACTCTCAATTCCACTCATCTTCTATTCCTAAGTGTTACCTCTTAAAGCTTAGCATTTGCCCCTACATATTCACCTCACCATGTCATATTAACAACTAATGTAATATTTAGCTCCCTAAGCATTCCCCTTCCCTAATCCTACAAAGATCTATATGAAAATCCCAAAAAATCTATATAAATACCCTCCCCCTAGCAATATAGCTATATAGTCATGATTTGGGGAATATTAATCCATCAGGGGCTCATATTAACCCTCCACCACCCTAAACTATGGGTTTTAATCAAAAACTTTGGTTAAAAAATTAAAAACCCATGGTCTCCGCCCTCACAACCCTTTCATTACCCCTTCGCGCTAATACATTTGATATAATGTTTTTTAAATAAAAACATATGAATGGGCGCATGCAATTAACCTTAGCCTAACCCTAAGTCAAAACGCACCCCGCGCGCGATTTATTTAATTTATTATTTTAATTGGGCGGGTCCCCGTAGCCGTAAGCCACTATCACATCGCATCCGCCGCCAACCGTTCAATCGTCGGCCCCACAGATCTAACAGTGGGCGGTCAATCTTACCTGAGAGTAGGCGGAGGTTTAGCGTCCGGGGGATTGGCGGTTTCACCGCCGTACCCCCGCCACACGTCAACCGCCCGGGTTGTTCAGCCCCCCCCCCCCCATCTTACCGCTTACCACCCAAGGGTGCTCCGGGGAAACCACAAAACCGCCTGCCCCCTCCCGGTGACGTCATACCCACGTAACCATGACGTCAGCTCCCTCGTCCGCCACCACTGCTCCACGTCGTCCATCCACCTGCATGCCCTGCCACCGTGTCACTGCCACGTGGCCACTCACGTCAGCCGCCACGTCACCCTGTCGTACCCGGACCCACCGATGACGTCATCACCGAAAAGCGCCAAAAGTCCCAAATTTGCATAAAATGTTGTGAAATGCCCGTTTTGTGTCATTTTCATTGGTCGTTTTGGGAGCGTTGTGCATGCGAATACGTCGTTTTGTTGCCTAAATCGAGAATTTTCTCACCCAAGCTACTGCCGCCCTCAAAGTCGACTCAAATTGCTCGCCATTGTTCCAGCTTGACACCTTCGGCACTGTAAAACCAGGTATTTGCCACAGTCGACCTATTTCACCCATTTTTGTGCCATTTTTCTCCTAATTTCCTGTAAAAAATATCTACAAAGCTCCTCACAGTTGAATTATCCGCTAAAACTACCCAAAAAACTTGGTGAAGTCCCTACACCACGAAGCTCTGCAAACCCGTGCCCTTCGGTGAAATTCACCGTTAAAAAGTAATTTCAAAAGCCGAGCTACTGGCTAAAGCTCATATAACTACACACTGATCCCTTTTATCAGAATTCCCTCTGCAAAATCCCAGCTAGTTAGCTCGAAACACTCTGGTTTTTTCCACAGAGTGCCCCACAGTTCATCAACCCTGTGAAAAGTCTTCTTAAACTCTCAGAACTGCTTACTCACAAATACAATTCAGTGGGCAGTCTTCAGCCTTTTCACTAATCCTAAGCTCAAGTAATTATCCAATAAAGTTTAAACATGACCACTCCATCAGCTCTAGATGTTGCTCCTATTAATCCACCCAGCAAGGAGCTTGAAGTTATGCCTCTAGTGGACAGTGATTTCCTCATTGCAGATTTTGTGGCAGAGAGGAACCACTTGCAGACCTTCTGCTAGCTGAGGAACAGTCACTTGGACAACAGTGACATATATGGCATCTGGTAGTCAAATCTACCTATCTATTTCTTGCCTTCTGTGAATATCTTTCCTGAAATCATTCACCTCTGTGAAGAGAATTATGACCAAAAATTCAGAGCTGTTAAGTCTCCATCTGGGAGCATACTCTTTTACATTACTCCTAATTCCATCAATCAGATGCTAAATTACAAGCAAACCCAGCTTCTCTACCCTTTTTCCATAAAGTACTTGCTGGATGAGGGCTCCAAGCTCTCTAGCATTGAGATTGTTGCAGTTGCCAAAACTTTCATGAGAACATACTGCCAACCAACTGGGCCACCTCCTTTCCCATATGCAAATTTCAATGAGGTAGGCAAGCTGCTTGTGGAAATGATATCCTCTGTGCTGGGGTTCTCCACAAATGAACATGTTGATGAAACTGTGTTGGTCTTGTTATCTGTATATAGCCTTGGGAAGCCCCCTGCTATAAAATACAACTATGCCAAGTTTATTGCCAACAAGATACATGACCAACTACTAAGGCTAAACAGGGAAGCAATATTCAAATATTCATCATACATCTACCACTTATTCATGCACTATCAGACAGATTGCTTCCAGTGCCCCATCAAGAAGCTGGATTCACAGGGTGAGAGGAGGGCTGTCATCTTCTGGTCTTCAGTATTCCATCAAGTCCAGAACTCTCCCTATTCCTACTGTGAATTCATTGACCAATTTGTCTATCCAGTCACATGCCTCTTGAAAATAACTCCTCCTGCCAGATTTTCAAAAGATATGCAGAAAATCTTACAGCTGTCCAGGAATTACAAAATAGGTGATTGGTATTTATACCAAAATCACACAGTCATCATGATCTATGGTTGTGAGCTCTGTCCTTACAGGCTCCCAAGATATGTGCCTATGAGATTGTTTGCCTTGGAATACTATAGGAAACTCATCAATTCCGACCTTACACACTTTCGTAGTGCCAAGAAGAAAGCCAATCTCAAATTCAAAGACCACCTAGGCCCCTTCATCATGAACAAGAAAGATGGTTGGCAAGAAGCTGATCAAATACTGGGGCAACAGCTTAAACTTAAAAGGAGTTTCTGGTGGGTCCCTTCTGACCCTAAAGGCTTTATCAATGCTAGAAGAGTCAAGTATAGGCTGTTAGCCTATAAAAATTGTCCATATCCACAAATTGAACACTTTTCCAACCAAGATGAATGGGTGCCTGGTACATTAGTAGAGGAATTTACTCAGGAAGAGACAATGGAGCAGACTGTGAAAGATTTAGAGAAAACTCTTGACTTGGATTCTTTTCAGCAGGTCACATTCAAGCTACCAGTCCAAGTCGGAGAAGGTACATCGACTGATGCAGCTGCACAGACCACCTAGCAGGCATCTACAACAACAACAACCACAGCAAAAGGGAAAGAAGTGATGGATGTACAATAGGAGAGAGAGGCAGGGCAGCCCAACACTTCAAAAGATCAAAGTCAAGGGCAAGCCCCCCCACAGCAAACTGAAACATTGCAAATTCCAATTTTGCAAACTCCTCTCAATGAGGAGAGAGGAAAAAAATGAGATAGAGAGGAGTCCACACCTCCAAGTGGGTCAACACAGCAACCAGAGGGCAAGAGGCCAAGAATTGACCCTCAGAACGAAGAAGAACACATCAGTGAAGAAAGAGCAGAAAGCCAAAGCAGAGAAAGAGAATCTAGCCAGCAGACTACCACTAGTTCATTCCAACAGGAACAAGCTATGCAGCAAAGTACAAAGGTGTCCTCTTCTAGGCAGCAAGGAAAGCAACCAGCTGGAATCAAAGGAACCTTTATGGAAATCAAGGCCCAAAATGAACTCTTGAGAGTTCAACTTTATGATCAATTCTTAAAGGCAACACCCTCCAAGCAGTAGAGATTGATGGCAACATATGATATCAAGGAGGACAAGATGATTTTTACTCATCTTAAGCCTAAGGTTCCAAAGCCCAGATCATCTACAGACTACACAAAAACAAGTCTAGAGGTCCTCTCCAAGGACATACACCCCATCGATCAAATTGAACTGCACAAGAAAACAGGGGAAATGGCATATGCCACACTTGCAGATAGGGTCATGCTGGCCCATCAATTAAAAAAGTCACTAAAGAATACAAATACACAACTAGATTTGGAAAGGATATCTTCCACTGCTAAGGAAAACAGAATAAAAACTTTGGAAGACATAGTCATCGATCTAGGACATGATCCTAAAGATCCAAAGGGTATTAAGGCCCTTATGAAGAAAAAGGAGGATGACATTGCTTCACTAAGAAAGCAGGCAAAGCTGCCTCCAACCATTCACCCTCAAACAGCAGAACTTGCACAGGAAAATAAAGTTGATGAGACCATGGATATGCTTCTGAAGATGAATCAGAGAATATTACAGATGGAAGCAGAATTGGAAAAGGCATTACAGGACAAGCAAGGGGAGTCAACCTCCCAACCCCCTCAAACTTCTACAACTCTTGGTCCTGCTCCTCCTACACAAGCAGCAACAACCCCTCCTGCCATTCCAGCACCTACCACAGCCACATCAGCAACAGAAGCCACAGCAGCAACAACAGCAGCAGCAGAATCAAGCATGAGCATGGAGGACTTAATGAAAGCTGTCAAGGAACTTGAGGTTCAGGTGACAGAAATTAATGAAACCAAAGAGAGACTGGCCAAGCTAGAGGCCAGCTATGATAAGTCCAAAATGATAGTGGCAGAGAAGTAGAGAGAGATAAAGGCCTTGGAAACCAAAGTGAAAGCTTTCGAAAAAGAATTGCTTCTGGGAAAAGCTCTGGCAGAAATCAAGAAGATCATATGGGCCAAAATTGGCCAATCAATCCATGACCAATGGAGGTCAATACAGGCAATACATGAGCAAATTGAACTAATAGGCATAGCTCATGTTGAAATACAAAAGGCCAGAACAACACTGGGAATCATGCCTGAGCAGGCTAACAAAATGTTACATTTCCTCAATACTCACACTAAGCAGGAATTGACAGGACTGGATATAAATAGTAGAATTGACACTATCCTGACAGCCAAAAAAGTGCTGATCTTAAGAAATTTCACACAAACTCTAGAAAGGAAATGTTAGGATATGAAGGCAGAAATAGATGATTTCAGGGCAAAGATAACAGTATTTCAAGATAGAGGATTGCCTAGCCTAGTGACTGGTACTGGAAAACTACTGTAATATGATCAATACATCACGAGGATCAACAATTATGTTGAAAATCAGATTACAACATCCACCAGCTCCACAGAAGAAGCAGGGCCTCCCTCTGGGCAGTCTCTGTATGACAAATTAGAGAATTTTTTTTTTTATTGAGCATGAGATTAATCATCTGT
Organism: Pinus taeda; assembly: GCA_000404065.3. NCBI lineage: Eukaryota > Viridiplantae > Streptophyta > Pinopsida > Pinales > Pinaceae > Pinus > Pinus taeda. The sequence continues at coordinate 61,427 of APFE031516360.1, read as the reverse complement.
TTGAAGTGCGTCCAAATTTCTACAGATATACTGAAGCAGATGAAACACTCATAAAAATAAAGAGACATCAGCTACCTCCAGCTGATTGGTGGTAGGCAATGCTGGAAGTACTGCCCAGATGATCCGAGTATATTATTCCTTTTTGTCAAAATTCAGATCTCAGTCACAGTACAGGTCAGCAGAAAATCAAGCACGCAGGTATCACAGGAAGCATCAGTATAGTGACTCATCAATGCACTCAGACAACAGGCTCAACAAACGCAGATTTAAAGACACAGCTACCACCAACTTTGTTGATCCAAAAAGTAAAAAATTTGTCTGACAGAAAGACAGCTGCCATATCAATATTAATTTCTATAGTTATTTCTTTCATTTACTTTTGTAAGAGAGTTGGTGGTGTAATTTATTACACAATAACTCACTGTCTAGATATTTTGTATCTTATTTTTGTATATATATCCCCTCATAGAACGTATTGAGGGTCGGTTGTAGTGAAACTCTCTCAGAAGAGCTGCATTGTATATCTCAGACTTTTTGCTAATACAAATTGCTGGTGGAGTTCCTGGTTCCTATACTGTCTGAAGGTGGAAATGAAGGACTGTGTTATGTTGCAGAATTCCTGTGTCATTTGATGGAACAATAAGTTATTCTGAACCATGTTTTTGTCTTTCTGTGTATGCAAAAGTTCACATATGTTTCATCATCATAGTAAATAGGGAAAAACAATAGCTTAGGATTTGTTTGAATACACCCTATGCTCAATCTCTGTTTCTAAATATGTTTTCTTCAGGATTAGCCATGGATATGAATTCTTAATTGCTCATGTTTAAACTAATCCTCTCACTGTGAATATTGTTTGAGAATTCTTAATTGCTCTTAAACAATGCTTTCATTTTCTCCCTTGTTAGCATAGTGGAAGATTCTTAATTGCCTTTCACTCACTAATTTCATAACTTCATCACCTAATCTTTAAAAATTGTTCCACAGATGCCTATCTGGCTTTGCAGCAATACTCTTCCTTAAAAAACATACTTCAACAGTACACAGTCATGAACTCCATTGCCCAATGGCCCAAACTGTTCTGTAACTCACATCTCAGCTCTGTTTGAATTCACCAACCAACCAAATCTAAAACAAAATCAGTGCACCACAACTAGCCTAGAATCACCCACCAACAAAGCTAAATTATAAAGAGAGAGCCCTCTCTGGTTGCAGGTAGGCTAGGACCTATAACTAAAAGATTGGTTAGTGGTTACCTCGGCCGTATTCCCTTTAGGAAGCAGGGAACAACCTGAGTGATAACACATTCAAGGAATTTATTCATAAGTTAATGGAGGTACACTTTGATGACTGGACTATGTTTGGGATGCTAAAACGCCATGTAGTGAGCTTGCACCTGATGCTAAATACCTGTCGAAGATACCAAATTGTGCTCAACCTAAATAAGTGTCTGTTATGTGTTCCTTCTGGGACCCTGTTGGGTCATGTGGCTTGTAGACAGGGGCTGATGGTAGACCCTGCGAAGATCATGGTGATACTAAACTTGGAGGTTCCAAGGAGTGTAAAGCAGTTGTGCGCTACCTTAGGACATACGAGGTATTACAGAAAGTTTATTAATGGTTATGCCCAGATTGTCGCGCCTATGGAAATTGTTTTGAAGAGGATGTCACATTCTATTGGAATGAGGACTGTAAGAAGAGCTTGGATGTATTGAAAGAAAATATGGTCACCATACCGATCCTAGTCTTCCCGGATTGGAAGGAGTTTCATGTCCATGTTGATGTATCATGTATAATGCTGGGAGTAGTACTAACATAAGCTAGGGGAGAAGAGTTGGACCATCCTATCACATTTGCAAGCAGAAGATTATCCAAGTCAGAGAAGAACTACTCCACTACCGAGCATCAATGGTTAGCCATGGTGTATGCACTCTAGAAGTTTAGACATTACTTGTTGGGAGGCCATTTTAAGATGTACACAAATCATCCACGATGAAGTACCTAGTCAATCAGCTTGTGTTTGGGGGGAGAATCTGTCGTTGGCTCTTATTGTTCCAGGAATATGATTTTGAGGTTATTCTGAAACCTGGATGACTGAACATGGGAATAGATCACCTGTCACACATCAAAACTGGGGAAGAGCCCACTAATTTGGAGGAAGGATTTCCTAACGCACAACTATTTGCAGTTCACATTGTGGATGGTCATTTTGAGGATATAATACACTTCCTAATGACAGGGACTACCTCGAAGGAATACACTATCCAACAGAAGAAGGAATTAGTGGTGTGTGTGGCAGATTTCTCTGTCATTGCTGGAAATCTATAAAAATGGGGTCTAATGAGATATTGCAATGATATGTACCTAAGTTTGAAAGAAGCAGCATCCTCAAGGACACTCATGGGGGCACCACTGGAGGGAATTATGCAGGAAGAGAAACTACGTAGAAGATTCTACGAGTAGGGTTGTGGTGTCCAACCCTCCATTAGGACTCAAAAGTGTATTCCAAGGCATACGATGTATGTTAAAGGACTTGAAGGCCATCGTGGAGGGATGAGATGCCTTTGAATCCATAGATGATGTGCAACCCTTTGAGAAGTGGGTGATAGATTTTGTGGGACCCATTCAGCCACAAGGAAAGACAGGAGCAAGGTACATTATCACCACGTTGGAGTATTTGACTCATTGGGTAGAGGCATAGCCTATGAAGGATTACACAAGTGCAAATGTTGCAAAATTCCTCTTTGAGCATGTACCAATGCGATTTGGCTATCCAAATATCTTGATGAGTGATTGCGGTACACACTTTCTGAATGAGACGATAAGTGCGCTGATAGAGGAATTCCAAGTATACCACCAGAAGAGCACACCTTATCACCTGTAAGCTAAGAGGGCAGTCAAAATCATTCAATAAAGTGCTAGAGAATGCCCTAAACAAGGTTTTCAATGCTCAGTGAAGTGATTGGGATCTACACATACCTGTAGTACTATGGGCTTATCAAACGACATGCAAGAACTTGAATGGACAAACCCATTTTAGGCTTGTCTATGGTGTTGAAGTGGTAATGCCTATGGAATATATTGTGCCTAGTCTATGGATGATAACACTCATAGGAATGGTGGATCACGAAGCCCTGGAAGAAAGGCTAGCGTAGCTGAATGAACTTGAGGAAGAGAGATTTCTAGCTAGATTTCAACAACAGGTCCAAAAGCAGCGTGAAAAGGCATGGCATGATCGACATATTAGGCTGCACACATTTTAGGTAAATGACCTGGTTTTGTTATATGATAGTAAGTTTGATAAATTTCGAGGGAAGCTCAGGGTGCATTGGTTAGGGCCCTATTTCATTAATGAGGTTACAAACGGAGGAGTGCTACAACCGGTTAAATTGAATGGAGATCCCTTCCCAGGAAAGGTGAATGGCAGCTGATTGAAGCCATACACTGGCAGTTTGACCATGTGAATAGATGAAGGTAGCACAGTCTTAGCATTGCAGGTAGCTGAAATGAGGCGCAGGACTATAAACTACATTGCTCGAGTTGGGGAGATGGGTGACTGGAGGATGGTGCGAAGAAAGGAAGTGTCACACGGTCTACGACATCATAGAGGGGGCTACGCTACCCATGGAGAAATCACACGTTTCAGCTAGAAAGTGACTGTTAAAGTCACTATTCATGATTTGACAGTAGAAGTGTGGCCAAATGGAGCAGGAAGCCAACATTTAAGACAAAATTTATGGCTTAGATCCTTGAAAATTTTCCGCCAATCCGGCATTAATGAACCAAATTTGGGGGGAATGGTCGGATTTGAATTCAAAATCCCCTATAAATTACAAGTGGATATCCAGTGAAAAACACTTGGCATTTTGAGAATTGAGTTGTTGAGCTCTCAGACACCCATGGACTGAGAATTATTTGAGGCTTTCAAAGATACTCCCACATTTGCAAACTTGCCAGAGACGTCAGGAGCACTGTTAGAAAGTGTTATGTCAGCACCCACCGAAATTATAAATACTAAACAAGTAGTAGACGAGCTAGTACTGGAAATGGAAAGAAAGGTAAAAGTAGTTTCTCCAGAAGTGGCTGAAGAACTGGCAAAGGTCCCTAAATTGCTGAGGACACCAAGACCAAAGTCAACCCCAACCAAGGAAACTGTGAAGGACAAGAAGGGAAAGTAGCCTACCATACCGGTGTGTGCATTGCTAAGGAGAAACCCACCAAAACCCACCCCACAGGAGAAAGGCAAGGCCATAAACTTAGAACCAGAGGAGGAAGACATTGAAGACATCCCGATGGATGATGAGGATGTGGGAGTTGAAGTCAAGGAGGTTGAAACCCAGGGTGTGGACCCTATTACTCGGTTGTTGGAGTATGTCCCTCCACACAAGCCTAATTTCAAGGTGCTGAAGGACATTGATGAGAGTAAGACTCCCTTGTAAACCCCTCTATTGCAGGACGAAATTATGTTTGACATTCTGTGCTTAGCACATGTTCCACTTCTAAAAATTGAAGACCGGGACTTGGTGGACCACGAGAAGTTCATGCACCTGGCGACCGAGCAGCTGATGCACTGCATCATTGATATGAATTTGGGAATGACCGCATTGAAGCCATGGAGGTGGCTCAAGGGAGTAGAAAATGCAGGGTTTCTTAACCTGCTCTGGGTGCCACAATAAAACAACACTTTGATGATAGTTTTGGTCATCAAGCAACTACTGTGCTTGGTGCATGATGGGTGTTTGTGGTTGGGGGAGATGATACCCATCACAGATAGGTTGATTCACTAGATAACACGATTTCCATATACAGGAGAGAATCCAGCCATGATATTTGGTGGAAAAGTTGGTGAAAAGGCTCTCATCAAATGAATCAACGACAAATTCAAAGTCGTGAAGAAGTCACATGGATATGCTATATCTAGTATCTGCATCCCCACTATGAAGGTAGCCTGTTTCTAGGAAAACTAGTGTCTATTTGATATGCTAGTCCCACTAAGATGGGTAGCTATCTTAGAAACAAACAATTCAAAGTAACTTGTATTTTCCTTTATGTATGATAGATAAGACAGAAGCAGAGAGTAGAAACCTGCATGTTTCACTTGGCTCCTTGCTTGTTTCCTCTCTCCTTTGATAGAGCTTACCACTCCTTTCTCACTTGTCCCACTTTAAAGAATCCCTGTAGAGGAAAAGCAATAGAACACCATCAAAGCATAGAGATCTATAATACCATAAACAATGCAGAATCAGAAGTACATTAACCATACAATTGCATTCACAAATAGAAAGATTCACAAATACATAAGTATATGGAGGAAAACTCAAATAACTTTATTGATAGTAGAAGTAGATGAGAGGATTGCAACCCAGCTGTCTGATCAGCATCATCCTCCCAGCATGAAAGCCCTCTTCACCTCATGAAAAGCAAGATCACCCAACAATGCAATGTCTCAAAGAGAAACCAACAACATTTCCTTACAAATTACAAAATTCCAGCCTCTAGATCACTGAGATGAGGGATCCATATATAGATATTTGCAGAGGGGTGATTCAGCTTCTGGGTTTTTGATTAGTGTCATTTCACTAATGTTATAGCTCCAAATCTCACTCTTTATGCTTGTGATGTTGCACTCATGGCCTAGGGCAACCCCTCCTTCCAGACTTGGTCCAAATATTCAAAAAACTGTGTTTTACTTCGTATATGCGACATTGCCCTGAGCTAAACACGTGTGTACGGGGGTATGTGTATACCCAACCCGCGTATATGTCTTAAAACACTTAAAAAAAATTGAAACTTGTTAATTTCGGGTGGAGATCACGGGTTTTACCTATTGATTACCTATTAGTTCCCATGGTCCAACTATTCCCAATGAATTCCCAACTAAAAAACTACTTTGGGAGAAGTATAAAAGGCTTCAATGTGAAGGCCTAAGGGAGGAGAGGAGATAGAGAAGGATCACTCTGCTGAGATTATCCCAGAATAGGTCTGAAGATCCTTGTACTTCATGTACTTCCCCCATTATAGGAAACCCTTATTTCCTTCTATTATGATGTCTTTCTACAACTTGAGATATCTTGGAGTAAGTCATGGAAGGAATTTGTTGAAGGCTTGAGACTAGAAAAATCTGGAGGACGGTTCCGCTTGGAGCCTGCGAAAGGAATACTCAGGTGAAATCATTCCTTTATGTACTTTAGTTATCTAAATAAAAGAAACACTTGCCTCGTTCCTGATATAAATCTTCTTCATGTTTATGATGTGAATGTTATGATTCACATATGAATGGTTGTTTTAATTGTATAACTAACTACCTTCCAATATGCTATGAAGATGATTTCTTAATGATGCTTGGTCAATATATTGTTGTACTTTCTGGAATTGATTGTTTTGTAGGTTGAAGGACTAAAAGGAACTCCAAGAGGGTTTGAACCCTAGCTGGATCTTCCCAAGTGAAGGACCCCCAGGTGCACCCCTCTTCACGTGGTTTGTTTATATTAGCATCATGGTTGTGTGGAATGTGTGTTTTTCTTTGTAGATAACCTCCGAACTGCTAGGGTATCAACCCAAGACCCTAGGGGAATTTACCCTTTAACAGAATTGGTGACTCCACTGGGGATGACAGTATTTTTGTTCCTAGTTTGGGTTTCTTCAAGCCAATCAGGGCTCAACATTTTATTTGCTTGCTGTCACTGTGTAGTCTGTTCCTGTAGGAACTTGAAATGTAAGTTCGATTAGTTTCTTCAGACTTTTTTTCTTTTTTTCTTGTGATCTTTTATATATGTTCTTTTTCTAGTTTATAGAAGCGTATATACGTATGTTTCCTTAAGTGAACCGCGTATAAGTAGGTTTCCTTAGATTTAATAGCATATACACACAGTTGTACATCAATACAGCCGCGTATACCCTAAAATTTTCAAGATTTTTCAAATATTTTTGTTTCTAAAGATCTGGATGTTGGTTTGAATTAGTCCTGAATAGTTACTTTTCTGTGTCAATCTTGATTTTTATAGAAATTACATGATTTCAAACTCTCTCCGGTTCTGGGAAATGTTGGTCTTGTTTTGTTTTGTTGCAAGCGTCATATTTTTTGTTTAAGTGTGCAAGATTTCTTGCTAGGAATCTTGGCTGCTCTGGTCTTCCAGGGCAAAAATATTCATCTCAATCTTTGTGCCAAATCTTGTTTTGGTGACTTTTTGTTTGCATGTAAAAACTACATCTTTATGACCATCAGTTTTTCTTACTTTCTGAAAGTTGTTGATTCACACTTTCTTGAATGTTGTCTTTTTGATCTTTTGATCTTTATTGCCAAGCTCGTGTTGCTACTTTTTGATTGTTAAGAGCGTCTTGAAACACATTTTTTGTTGAGTTTTCACTCATTTTATGTTGTCAACTTACCAAGTGTTTTGTTGCCTATTCTTCCATCATAAAGTTTCTGTGTTGTTTAGAGCACTTTTGAAAAGTCATTTTTCTTTTTGCTTTTGAAGAAAGCTTCTTGAAAACTTGGCTTGGCTTTCTTGAACTTGGTTTTCATTTAGTTTCTTTTTTTGAGTGAAAGTGCATTTTTGTTTGTCTTGGAACTTGCTTTTAGTGTTTGGACGAAAATGAGCATTAGCAACTTATATTCTATCTAAACATCTTAAATGGAAAATTAAAATTGATAAACAAGTTACTTCCATTTCTTGATTTAGAGTAGTCTTAAGTTTTGCATCAGCATGTACTCATTGCATTAGGATAGATTTGTGCATCTTTTTATGGCATCCATAGTTTTGTTAATTTTTGTGAGTGTGAAGCTCGAGTAAAAGAAAATAAAAGAAAAATTTGTTGCTTTCTTTGAAGTTCCTCTGAACCTAGTAGAATTTTCTTTCATCGAAGAACAAAACAAGTGCATTTGCATATAATTTGGTTTTTATTAATTTCTTTTGCATCAAAACACCACAAGTTTCATTTCCGCTTATCTCCTTGACTTAAATAATATCCCATTTAAAAACAAGCACTAGTTAAAATACACTAAAACTTTTTTATAATTGTCAAGTTAGGCGCACCAACAAGTTTTAGGATATTTTAGGGCTTTGGATTAGGTGAGTGGAGAGAAAAATCTCCAAGGCCATTTAAACTGTCAAACATAGGAGTCTAAATAGTGAATGCAAATCCAATAGCATTAGGGAGATTAGGAAAACTCTCGATCTGTGAGTTAAGCACGACGGTTTTTGAAGATAAGGAAGAGAGATACCCCCTCTCCTACTTGTTAGATCTTACCTCAAGACTGTTCCGCCTGGCTTCTGACACGAGTTGGTAACCTTAGTTGATTCTCCTAGGGACCTACATAGGTGGTTGCAAGGGGAATCCCATGGCACCTGAGGTAGATGTTGTATCACTCTCAATGGTACTACTAGAGGGCACCCTTGTGAAGCTTGGGGGCTTGCACTGGCGCAACTTATTTTTAGGAGGTCAGCATAACTTCCTTTGTTACCTTCGCTGGTAGGACTAGCCTGTCATTATCCCAGACTATCTTTGGAAGGCCCCCTTACTTCACTTTCTTGTATTTTGGTGTCCGGTCCTCATTACCTGGAGTGGAAATACTCAAAAGTTGTTTGACTGGATGACATATTTTAGGGACTTTTTAGGGTGTGGTTTGTGCTCTTAGTTGGCTTAGCTTTCATTTTTTCTTGAGTCTATAGTTAGATATTAATAAAAAATTCAAAGTGGCTGACCGATCACCTAGACGGTCTTGAAGACTTCTTGGTCTTTCACCACCAAGTTTAGAACCTTCTCCTAGAAGGCACAGAGGTAATACTATCGGTGGGTTTCATCTCATGGGTGCTGACACATCGGGGATTGATCCTCCCTTCGGGGACATTAGTGTTCAGCATAGGCCTGGTACTTCCGCAGAACTAGAGAGGAACACCCCAGTTCTTTCTTGAGTTCTTTTTCAATCGGAAGATAACATTGAGGTAGAAGAACTCCCAGAGTCATTAGCAACTTCAAATTATCCCCTACCATCTAACTATTTAGAAGTATTATAATATGTTGGGACTCCGATGCATAGACCGTCAAGTCTAGGTCATATTAGGCACTTATTGTCGATGGACACTATCGGAAGCATGGCTTCCACCACAAGTTCTACAACTATGTAGACTCCAACATCAGTACAAGGGGGAGGAACTATTTCCATCCCCTTTGCATCTTTATTTGGGTCTTTTGCTAGCATGTCCTTAGTTGGGTGTACCTCCATTCCTTCTACGAGTGGAAATTCCCAAGCCAATGCTTTTAGTTCTGGATTCTTCTCATTTGGCACCCATTCACATGGTATTCCATTAGTTCCATTTGGTGCCTCCACATCCATGATGGGTGGGTCGGAATCATTTTAGGGGTTTCCTTTCGAAAGTGGTCATATACGACATTCCAAACCGATGATAAGAGCTATGCCTTTTTCTTCTACAGGACAAAGCAACAATCCTTTTCAAGGTTGGACTAACCCTGCAATTAGTGGCATGGGAATTGGGAATCCATTTTTTGGCCAACAAGGGAATAGGCCATACTCCACAGTTAGTTCATTTCAAAGTATTCCTCCCCTAGCTTCTGCTTGGAATCCTTATCAAGGGTTATCGACTCCTTATAATCCTTTAGGAGGGAGCTTCACCGATTATGGACGTTTTTTGGCTAGATTTCGTCAAACTCCAAGTTTTGCTGGATCACAAAGTCCGCATTTTGGTTTAGCTAGTTCTGCTGGTTACTTTGGGCAGCCTGGTGCCTTTCAAAATCTAGGCCAATCTTTTCAGAAATTTCGAAGCTCTGGCCAGTCTCGGTGGAATCCCCAGGGTCCTCCTAGGCTTCCTTTTATGGCAACACTAAACTTGCTAGATCTCACAAAATTAACAAACGATCCAATCAAATACAATCTGGCCTAGCCTCTGGTCCCAACCAAACTCCTTTCAGACATTCCAATGTTTGAGGGAAAGGGTGGTGAGGATCCGGGTGACCATGTAATCACATTCCATTTGTGGTTCTCATCAAACTCCCTTATTGATGCCTTGATTAGATTGAGTCTTTTTCAATGCACCTTGACTCGTAATGCGGTCAAGTGGTATATAGAGTTGCCAGGGGAAGCTTTACATATTTTGCCGACTTAGCTAATATTTTCTTAAATCATTTCCAGTTGCCCATCCATTATGATGCCGGAACTGAACTTCTGGCCAATGTTTGTCAGGATACAGCAACTCACATTTTTTTATCACATTCAGGAATGGAGACGGAGAAAGAGGCTCATTAAAGCCGAAATTCCTCCAGAATAATGTCTCGAATGGTTTTTGAAATCTTTACAACCTAAGATCTCTAAGGATGTCTCCCTGTCCAGAGTCTATTCTGAGGAGCAAGCTATTTTTAGGGCCCAACAATTAGAATTGATTTATTCTCAGTCTGGGATTCTACAAAAAATCTTTCCTAATGCTCTCAGTACTAAGGTTGATATAGCTAAGTCGAAGTCAGATCCCCATGCGGATGGTATCGTTGGATCGGTAGACACAAATGCGGTGAACCTGTTGAGCCAGCTACAATAGCTGTCTTTACAAACTGCTCCTAACAACCAGGTCACATTGTCTAACCCTTCCTCTTCCCAACGCTCTTCGGTTAACGCCGTTCTATATACCAATCCCAAAGGAAATCAAAATTCCAATGGGAAAATAAAAGGATGGGGTAAGAAAAAGAGTGAATATGGGAAAATTGACGCAAATAAATCTGACAATAATGTTGGTTGTGGTAGAAATGAGTATAGAAAGAAAGTTAAGTTTCCATGCAAGTTATGCAGTGGAGACCATTTAGCTCATCTCTTCCCAAAGATCCAAGATGCTCAGCGCTTGTTAGGGCAGTAAGGGACTTCTAGCTCTCAAGCTGTGTTAACCAACCCTTTTCCCCAAGGGCAGCAATTGCTTGCTTGTGCGAATACAAACCCTAGTACCTTTGCTGGGGGAAACCAGGAAGGGGAAAAATCATCAAATGTTTTCATGATGGGTTCTAATGTCAATGTGGCCACTCGGTCACATGATTATGGTGAAGCAAAAAATTCTAAGGACAAAAATACTCCCAGAAATACTGACCTTCATATTGAACGACCCCTTGTCGAGACTATACCACAGATACCGAAAGGTTCCGCTAAACACGCGACTATTAATCCAAATTCTAGGGCTGACTAGAATTACTCCATTGTTGAGGATCTGGCTCAGATTCCATGCGCTATTTCCACTTTAGAGGTTCTCCAGTCATGTCCAGCTCAACGAAGTGCTTTGCTTTCAGCGATAGGGGCATTTGATCCAAATAACTCTTTAGTGCTCACTTTTGACAGGTGAAATGTCAAAAAGTGACTCCCTCATCACGTGGATTTCCAAATAAAGTCTACATACCATAAAATTAACATTTTTTGTACCATTATTGATGAAGGAGCTTCCACATGCATCATGTCGATGTCATGCTAGAAGGCTATTGGATCGCCTTCGGTCATTCCTTTACCTACTCTCCTAACTACATTTGATGGGCATTCTCATAAACCACATGGGATTATCCCGGCCTTTCCCATATGTGTTGGGGGGAAGGTCATCAATATCAAAGTAGAAGTCATTGATGCCAACCTAGATTACAATCTCCTCTTAGTAAGGAACTGGGTATATGAAATCGATGCCATTGTTTCGACCCTGTTTCATGTTATTTGCTTTCCTAATGAAGGGAAAATTGTTAAGGTTGATCAGTTGGATTACTCTCCATCCGATCCTAGGGCAACTTCAGATTCTACGGTTCCTTTAGTAGATAACCCTTGTTTGCCTACTGAGAATCTAGGAGTTGGGATATTTTCTTCATTGATGGGTACCTTTGATTTTCCCTCTGCTATCGCTAGAATCAATGTCATTTCATCATCCAAGGGGTCTTCATGAGAAGAGTTCTTTTGAATTCATTATTTTTTAGACCCTTGGACTTTGCCTTCACCTACGACCACATTAGATGAAGGACAAGCTGGTGGAATGACATTCCCTATGTTTGCAGCAGAGCTTAGATATCAGTCTATCATCAACTCTACAGACAATCACTCTACTCCTTGCTCTGATGAGGAGCTAGATGGTGATGTGGCCCCAACCTGGATCCTTGATTCTACCTCCGCTATGGAATGCTTAGATATGGTTTTACCTTCCAAATAAGCAATCCTATAAGTGATGATGGGTGTAGATCGACTGTGAGGCAGGAAAGTGTTCCCCCTGCAGATAGAGGCAACCCCTCTAACCCTAGAGTGGGTCTAGTCACAACAAGGACAGATCAACAATAGATTTCCTTAAATAGTCATAGTTGGAGGCCTACCTCAACCGATAGTCAATGAAGTTCTATCGCGTTGCTCAAGCTTGCGCTTCCTTTTCCTTAATGAGTGATCAACCTAAAACAATGCAAAGGAAATACAACAAAGCACGTAACCGGAAAACAACAATGATCTATTTATTCACAAAGTCAAGAAGTCATGAGCTATCATGTAAATTACATACATGACATAGGAAAACATCATTTATTGTATTAATAATGAAATAAGAGAAAGCTTACAACCAAGTCTTGACGTCACAAGCCTTCCCAGAGGGTCCAACCAGTGTGTTTCTCAAGAATTCACTCTTTGAAGATGGATCTCCCAACATACAATGTTTTTCTCTCACTTATAGGTTTTAACACAAAGTTAAGGTCACTTCACAACCTTCCACAAGCTATCAATAATCTCACACTTGTCACACCCCCACCAGCTATCTATCAAACCCAAAAGCACTAACAACATTGCTCAATGCAAGGAATTACCAACTACCAACTAGCTTATCATATCAAAGGTGAGTGTTTAAATAGGAGAAGGAGTCTCCATAAAATGTGGAAGAGAGAGCTCATCCCCAAGGAAGGTAGCACAAATGACAGAACTACCATACTAGAGGAGGAAAGGCGACACAAACTATGCCAACAACCAAGTCTGGATACATCCAGAAGGCTGACTATTGGAACGAATTCGCCCAATCTGGATCATCGTGAGTTTATAACTAAGCTTTAGCGCTGACATCGCTAGTAGGTAATGTAGCTAGTCAAAAAATCGCTAAAGATAGCAGATAGCCTCGCGCTAGAGAATGAAATCAGACCATCGCAGGAAACATATTTACTTCCACCCTAGAAGCATGGCTAGACTATTTACGACTGCTGTCCATCGCGTATATTAAGTCTATTCTCGCGATGGGGCAGAAAACTTAGGAAAAGTGGGCCAATTGGAAAATAAGGGAGCATTTTTTCAGTATGAGCATGTTTTACTTGGACACATGACACAGTAGAAGGACTGGGGTGAAAGCAGTGACAAATTACTGTATAACAGATGCCCCCTAAAGTATGAAGCTTGAGAGAGTGAGAGGGGTGAAATGCTTTACAAAACTGTCTAAGCTGGAACACCATCTGGGAGAACCTGCAGGTGCAAGTGCAACTGATATCTCGGAGAGTGAAATACATGTAGTCTAGGCATGGGCGCAGCCATCCAAAAGACATATGAACTAGGTCTGTGGTATGGACGCAACCATCCAGCTAGTAATAGTTTAACGAGCCCTAGGGAGGAGAAGCTTGAGTCTCGTGATGGTGATGAGTCGTATGTCGTCAGGGCTTAACGAGTTTGACATAGGTAAAACTCAAAGTCTTTTTCATGTTTAAGGAGTTTGAAAAAGATATGGAAAAGAAAACTCCAAGGGGGTCCTTTTTCGTAGATTTGTGTCTCTCAAGCCCGAAAAAGTATAAAAAATACTCAAAAGAACTGCTTTGACCATTATGATCAAGGGTTACTTTTCATAATTAGTGGCCTCAATTCGAAAGAGTAGAAAAGCGATCGAAGACACGTCGTTTTGTAACCAATAACGAACTCAAAACAACAAAAGCTCGGTAATCTTTTCATGTTTATACGGTCAGAAAAGGGCTTAATGCATACCGCCTCTTATTTCGTTTAACGAGTCAAAAAGGGAAAAATACTCGGCAATCTTTTCATATTTTACGAGTCAGAAAAGAGCTTAAAGGAGACCCTGGAGGAACGAATGGTATAAAGGGTAGCAACTAGTTCTGGGAATGGTGGAACTGCTCAAAATATGTAATGGTCAATAGGCTGGCTAATAAAACCACTCATTGTTGCAGTTCCTCAGGGAAGGAAAAACAACCAAGTGAAGGAATATGATCAGCCAAAGAGATGGTGGCAATGGAATGAAACAACCAAGGCTCATCTAGCAGAATTTAGCAGATAAAAATGACAATCGCGAGATGTAAATTCGGTATGGGTTCATTTTTACACAAGCTTGAACCATGGAGAACTCTGCTTGGATTCGGTTTCATGTTTACACAAGATTGAAATGAAAAAATATGCTTGTTATACGTTTGCATGCCCCCAGGCATAGTGATGCAAATCGAGGTACATGCCCCCGAAGCTTCATTAGATTCAATGAGGTGGATGGAATGAATGTTCACTTTCAAGATCTTAGAAAGACTCGACTTGGATTTTACGAGATCTTTAATCAAAGACTCAATTTGGAAAGGGAGTTGTTTTATTATTTAATGAGGTTGACATAAGATCAACAACTTTCCTCAACACTCATTGTTTCATTTATTAACGAGCTTGACACAAGGTTAGGAACTATGCTCATCACCCCTGTTTTCATTTCTTAACGAGGTTGAGACAAGAACAAACTATTCTCATGACTCCTTGGTTCATTTTTTAACAAGGTTGACATAGGAACAAACTATCCTCGTACACCTTGTTTCTTTTTTTAATGAGGTCGACAAAAGATCAAAACTATCCTTGGGACACCCAGTTTCATTTTTTAATGAGGTTGAGATAGGAACAAACTATCCTCATCACTCCGTGGTTCATTGGCCATATGAGAACATGGCTCCCAAGAGGTCTTCACGGGATGGAAGGGACGCACTCTGGGAGGAATATATGTCATGAGGCACTAATGATAGATCGGGTTCCAATGCCCCCAGTACCTGATGTATGAGACCATCTGTGTGATCATCAGCAGAGGCGGAGACAGAACAGGTAGCCACATAATTGACCTGCGGCAAAGAAGGTACTACTTGTGAGCAAGAACCGAGAGGGGATGACAACTGTGCAGGAGGTACCGGGGGGCTAAAGAACAATAATTGATCTATGGTCACCACTCTTCCGTCGTGTGGAAAACAAACCACATGGAAAAGTGAAGAGACGAGGGCCCCTATGGCATAAAAATAGTCACGGCCAAAGAGAAGACTGAAATCTAAAGCACCTTGGACAACCATGATGTTTATATAGATGGTTTTTCCCCCGAAAGTAACAGGAAGCTTCGGGAGGATCCCTAAGGGTTGACTGGTTCCTTCGTCAAATGCCAAGAAATTCTGCATGACCGACACAAGCTGTGGCGAGCCCAATTCTTGCTAAGTAGTGAAAGGCATGAGGTTAACCGACACATCCTCATCCAAGACAATGCTAGGTATTTCCTTATCATAGGCATGTACTGTAATCTGGAAAGGCACATAGGATGGAAGGTAGAATGTAGTCAAATGACTCCAGTCGAAGGAAATGACTGAACTACTAGGTGGGGGAATCGTATGATTTCCCCCCTGCTCTATAGGAACTGAAGAAGGACCCTCCTGGCCAGCGGGGATAGGAGGGTCGTTTTTCGGCTCAGGAGAATCTAACGAGACGAGACGAACATGAAGATGACGCTCTTCTAAAATAGAGTGATCAATAGGTCGTGAACACAAGATGACACTCTCTCTAACCAATGGTTGGTCTAGAATAGGCTTAGCATGGCCAGGTTCGAAAAGAGGAGGATGCATAAGAGAAGAATCTAAGTCAATCTCTTGGTCGACAGGGAGAGGGTTTGAAGAGAGCCTCTGATAACCAATAGGAAGTTGGGGTGAAGAAGTTGTAATACTTTCCAAAATGGTAGAAACTTTATCCATGAGTGGACAAAGGTGAAGGGGATGGTTGCCTTCACATAGCCTACAGGGGAATCGAATTTTCCATTTCTTCTTAGAGTTGCCAGTTGATAGGGTAGAATCACCATGAGCTTCAGAGGATGATGTGGGACGAGATGGATTGTGGGACCATACTTATAAGATTCTAGGAATGCCAGGACAATCACGAAGAATATGGTCACCCTTGCACAATTTACAAGGAAACTTAACCTTCTGCGGAGGAGCAGAAGGTGTTTCGACCTGAGATGTACTCGGAGCAATAGTTGCACAGGTGGCCTCGTGCTTATCGAACTTCTTATTCTTCCTCATCTTCTTCTTCTTCTTTTTAGTCTCCTGGTTACTAAATATGGAACTTTCACCAGGCGAAGGAGGAGAGGAAGGCACAGAAATAGGGGAAGAAGGCGCAGGCTCAGCCTTGGAATCATCGTGTTGGGGTTCAAACGAAGGAGAAGGAGGAATAGGAGTCATGAAACTCGAGACCACCGAGGTTGAAAACAACCAAATGGGTAGATTGATGGTTAACTTGTGCAAGGACAATGTTGCCATATACAGAGCACTGACATTTCCAAAAGAAGGAAATGGACCAAGGTTACCATCTGGGGGAAGACCTTGGCTGGTAGACTCGGGGAATGTTGCCATCAGGAATGAGCTTGAAAAACACTCTTATCACAACCAAGAACTCAAACTGTTACCAGGAATATTTCATGGGTAGTAAATCTTATGACACAGGAACAAAACTTGACCTTTTCATGTTTCAAGAGTCAAGAAAAAGATGAAAAGGTGACCCTATCTCTTTCGAGGTTTAATGAGCCTGAAAGGACAAGTGCTGAGATGGACCTTTTCTTTTAAGGAGTCTGAAAAGGAATGAAAGTGACTACTCGGGAGAAACTAGGGAAAAGGTTTACCAAACAACCTGTAAAACTACATATACACCTTAGCGATCATATGAAAACCAAGGACTTTCTGTACGACAGTCAATCTTCCCAAATGATGTGTTCGGTGCATTACGGTTTGCAAGGCGGTAGACACAGCTTCCTAGGGATATAGGATGATAACCTAGTGGGGTCTCCCAACATATAATCGATGGTACTGGGAGCATAATTTTGTACTAGACTGCTATTGAGTCACAGAAGGAGGAATCACCCAACCTTGAGTGAAAGCAATAGTGACTAGGTTTAATGACGCCAGAGCACGTCTTTAGCCTAGACCTCTAAATAGTGTGCATCATTTTCTAATGCATTGTTAAGTTCATTCTATTCATTTTAGAGTTGATCTTGGATTACGTTTCAATTTTCATGCCTTACTGTATGTATATCAAAACCTAGGATGCAACTAGAATGAATAAAGCAACTTTCATTTCGATGAACTCCTACTTACAGAAGGGTAGAGAGATAATTCCCAAATAAACACAAGCGAATGCAAACACTAAGAAACACAATGCATCAATAAACTAATCTCATGATGCATCGATACTAATAATGAAATATTTAGAGTTCTCTTTTCAATTTCTCAAACATGAAGATTTGAAATGCACATACACTTTCACTTTCATATATCAAATGACTGCAATCCCTTAAATTTTTTTTTTTTGAATTTAAAGAGACAAACAAGCAAGTGTGAATTGATCTATCCAAACAATTGTGATATATTCTTGGTAGTGAAGAAATTGAATCAACATAAATAATTGGTTCAATAATCGACACTAAAAATCAACCAGCAAGAAAACAAGTAGCGAAAAAGCCTTAAGCAGATCACAAGACAGTTGTGGATGAACCTTGAACAGACAGGTAACCCAAGCAAACCATTTCTCAACGAAACTGCTAAAGGGCTAGGTTACATGGTCTAAAAACATAAGACTCACTCAATGAAATCAAAGAGATAGTACCCTAACCAAAAGCAATTAAAACAAGCTACTGAGAAAGAAAAAAAAGCAATAAATCAACAGGACTAGTGAATTCAGGAGGCATAATTGAAAAAACAATACTACAGGAATCATCGCGGGAACTATGCAAGCAACTAGCTGTAGCAATAGAGTGACGTCGTCGTGGAAGTAGATGTCTTTTCCGCGACGTGTCGATTTCAGGAATCGTCGTGACTCTGCAACTGTATTCAGCGACGCACAGGACTTTACAAAAGAGTGAGCGCAATATTGGCATGATTGTTAAACTATTTTCCACGACGATGTTAAAAACAATCACAAATGAACAAAAAACTGCAAACAAAAGCTAGTCAATCCTATAGAC
This sequence comes from Pinus taeda, assembly GCA_000404065.3. NCBI lineage: Eukaryota > Viridiplantae > Streptophyta > Pinopsida > Pinales > Pinaceae > Pinus > Pinus taeda. The sequence continues at coordinate 43,207 of APFE031516360.1, read as the reverse complement.
AATAGAGGGATTCCCCAGATTGACCTAGGTAACCCAAAAGACCGATAGTTAATCCCCAACATTCAAGAGAAACCAAATAAAAATCAAAACAAGAGTAAATAAGAGAAGAACATAGGACAAACTCCCTAGCGGAGTTGCCAACTTGTGATGTAGGAAAGTGTTCCCTCTACGGACAGAGTCAACCCCTCTAGCCCTAGAGTGGTCTAGTCATAGCAAGGACAGATCAAAAATAGATTTCCTTAAACAGTCATAGTTGGAGGCCTACCTCAACTGGTAGTCGATGAAGTTTCGTTATGTTGATCCAACTTTTGCTTCCTTTTCCTTAATGAGTGATCAATCTGAAACAATGTAAAGGAAATACAACAAAGCACGTAACCGAAAAACAACAATGATCTATTTACTCACAAAGTCAAGAAGTCGTGAGCTATCAAGTAAATTACATACAAGACATAGGAAAACATCATTGATTGTATTTGTAATGAAATAAGAGCAAGCTTACAACTGAGTCTTGACATCGCAAGCCTTCCCAGAAGGTCCAACCAATGTGTTTCTCAAGCATTCACTCTTTGAAGATGGATCTCCCGACATAAAAGGTCCTTCTCTCACTCATAAGTTTTAACACAAAGTTAAGGGCACTTCACAACCTTCCACAAGCTATCAACAATCTCACACTTGTCACACCCACACCAGCCATCTAACAAACCCAAAAGCACTAACAACACTGCTCAATCCAAGGAATTACCAACTACCAACTAGCTGATCATATCAAAGGTGAGTGTTTAAATAGGAGGAGTATCCATAAAATGTGGAAGAGAGAGCTCATCCCCATGGAAGGTAGCACAAATGATGGAATTGCCATACCAGACGAGGAAAGGCGATAGAAACTATGCCAACAACCAGGTCTGGAGACATCTAGAAGGCTGACTGTTGGAACGAATTCAGCCAATCTGGATCATCAAACGTTTATAACTAAGCTTTAGTGCTAGCATCGCTAGTAGGTAATGTAGCCAGTCAAAACGTTGCTAAAGATAGCAGATAGCCTCGCGGCAGAGCATGAACTTCGACCGCCATGGGAAACAGATGTACTTCCACACTGGAAGCGCGGCTGGATTGTTTACGACTGCTGTTTGTCGCGTATATTAAGTCCATTCTCGCGATGAGGCAGAAAACTTAGGAAAAGTGGGTTAATTGGCAACATAAGAGACCATTTGTTCAGTATGAGCATGTTTTACTTGGAAACATGACACAGTAGAAGGACTGGGGTGAAAGCAGTGACAAATTACTGTGTAGCATCGAACTTGGGAAGACTTACACCATCATTCTTATTTTCTTCCCCTGTCGCTGGAAGTAGAATCTAAATTCTCCGAGCTCTTTACTAGTGATGTTTGTACAGTGTCAAATCCTTTGGCTCCAACACAATTTCTTGTTGAAGGTAATGTGTTGGTAATTTCAAAAATGATATCTATAAACATCTCTAGGAACCCTAACGTGATCGAGAATCTCTTCATCGGAGCCGAATGTTCCCCTGAAGAAATTCAAGTTTACACCAACCTTTTTAAGGAATTTCGAGATTTATTCAATTGGTCTTATGAAGAAATGCCTGGCATCGATCCATCCACAGTTCAACATGAGATCAAGATGTATGAAAACGCTAAACCGTTTTGTTAAAGACTTCGATCGGTTAATCCTAGGAAAGTAGTAGCTATTAAAGCTGAAGTAGAGAAGCTGCCCAAGGCAGGTTTCATATACCCTGTTCATTTTACCGATTGGGTTTCTAGTCCAGTCCTTGTAGATAAAAAGCAAGGAATGATCCGAGTATGCATTTATTTTAGGAACCTAAACAAGGCTTGTCCCAAAGATAATTACCCTACGTTGTTCATTGATCATATTATTGATGAGTGTGCAGGTAATGAGGTTTTCTCCTTCATGGATATCCATTCGAAAGATCAGCATAAGACAACTCTTATATGTCCCTGGGGTGCCTTTGCATACAGAAATATGCCTTTTGGTCTTAAAAATGTTGGGGCTACCTTCCAGCGGGCCATGTCATATGCTTTCCATGACATTAAACATATCATCAAAGCATCCTTGGACAATCTAGCTGCTCGTTCTTGAAAGAGAACTAATCACCCTAGTCATCTTCGATTGGTTTTTGAGTGATGTCGTTTTTACAAAATACAGTTGAATCCCAACAAATGTGTTTTGCGGTTACATCTAGTCAATTATTAGGGTTCATTGTGTCAAATGAAGCGATTAGGGTTGATCCTTTCAAGGTGGAGGCAACAATTTTGTTGCCTCCCCCATCCTCAATTTGGCAACTTCAAAGTCTTCAAGGGAAGGCTAATTCCTTGAGACGGTTTATAGCGAACTATGCTGAGATTACTTAATGGTTTATGCATTTTCTACCTAAAGGGGTTCCATTTGTATGGGACGACTTTTCCCAATGTTCGTTCGATGCCTTGAAAAAGGCATTAGTCTTTGCCTTGCTTTTGAGTCCACTGGATTATGGTAGGGACTTCCTTTTATATATCACTACAGTAGAATCAACCATAGGTATGGTTCTTGTTCAGGAATACGATGCTCTTATAGAGCATGTGATTTATTATTTGAGCTGAGGCTTGATAGGTCTTGAACTTCACTATTCTCTTGTTGAGAAGTTGGCCTTGGCAGCTGTTCATGCTGTCCAGTGGCTCCGTCATTATATCTTGCTTCGCAAAACTTTTGTCTTAGCAACGGTCAATCCATTTCAATTTGTTCTCAGTAGGTGAGTGATTGGGGGCAAATATAATCGATGGATAGTCATTTTACAAGAATTTGATCTCGAGTTCTTGTCTGCTAAGTCTAAGAAATCCATGGTTTTTTCCGAGTTAATTTCCGAGCTGCCTTGTGGAGAGGATACTATTTATGAGGAAAGTTTTCCTAACGAACATTTATTCCTCATCTCTTCACTTGACCCTTGGTATGGAGATATCATTGTCTATCTCCAGACTTCGAAGTTTCCCTCTATTTTCTCTAAGGATGAACGCCAAAAATTATGTCACCTGTCCAAGAATTATATCATCATTGGTGATACATTATATCATTGAGGGGTTGATTCAATCCTTCGGCGCTGTTTAATCCTAGAGGAAGCTGATTCAGTGCTCAATGATTGCCATAGTGGAGCTTGTGGTGGTAATCTTTCAGGGCTTTCTACAGCCCAGTGTATCTTGTGTGCTGGCTATTTTTGGCCATCACTCTTCAAAGATTGTGTTGATGCGATTAAATGCTGTCACCCCTGTCAAATCTATACTCAGAAGATGCGCGCACATCCAGCTCCTCTTTTCCCCGTTGTCACTGTTGATCCATTTACTAAGTGGGGTATTTATTTTACAACTTGTAATCCGCCTTCAGCAGTGAATCACAAGTACATTATCATGGCCGTAGACTACTTCACCAAGTGGGCTAAGGCCATGCCCACTTATAAAAATGATAGTGAAACAACAGCATTGTTCCCTTTTAATTAGATTATCTCAAGGTTCCGTATCCCGAGAGAGATTGTCACTATCCATGGTAGTCATTTCCAGAATCAACTAATATCTGAATTGGCTCTCAAATTGGGTTTTCGGTAGGAAAATTCATATCCTTATTATCCTCAGGCCAATGGATAGGTCAAGGAAGTGAAAAAAAACTTTAAGACAATCCTACAAAGGATGATCGACAAAAATCACTCCAATTGGCATCTTGTGTTGTATCCTGCTCTTTGGGCATACCGAACCTCCGTAAAGACTGCTACAGGTTTTACACCTTTTCAGTTAGTTTATGGGATGGAGTCTATCTTTCCTATTGAATGTGAGATTCCATCTCTTAAGTTAGTTGTTGAGCTCCTTCCAGAGACTTCTAGTATCGAATAGTGCCTCCTTCATTTGGAACATCTCGATGAGTAGTGTCGAGATGCCACCACAATTAATGAGGCTCATAATAAAAGGGTTAAAACTTAGTATGATAAAGTTTTCCGCCCTTGAGTCTTTTCTAAAGGTGACCTTGTCTTTGTCTATGACCAAGATAAGGATTCCTTGGGGCCAGGAACATTCAAGCCTATGTGGTACGGTTCCTTCATAATTAAATGAGTTTTAGAAAAAGGGGCATATGAGTTAATCGATTTTGAGGGAAAAAAGTTAGAAAAGCCCCAAGACGGGCTCTACCTCAAGAAGTACTTTGCTTAAGTAGTAGCTAGGCAATGAATTCTTTGTACATTCTATATATTTGTACATATCTCATTGAGATTTTTTGATATCGACACTTTTGGTCTGCTGTGGCGGGTGTTGATGGATGACTTGGTCTATTTTGGATTCATCGATGGTGCTAGTTGGCACACTTGGAACCTTGCTTCCGTAGCTTGGGTACTCTACTACCCAACTGGTCAGTTGATGGTGTCAAGGGGAGTATGCATTAGTCTTGTGTCAAATAATGTGGCTGAGTATATTGTCGTCATTAATTTACTATCTGAAGCAATTTCTTATGAAATCAATTCGTTGGTAGTTTATCTTGATTCACAATTGATAGTATCACAATTGAATAACATTTATCAGGTAAGGGATCCATGTTTATATTTCCAGTATTTAACGGTGAGGTTGTTGTGAAGATAATTTACTTACATTAATTATTTGCACATTCCAATATCTCATAATTGGTTAGCTGATTCTATCGCTAATCAAGCATTAGACTGGCATATCAATCATTCATCACAATAAAAGTAAACATCAAAAAGTTAAACTGTATATATATATATATATATCTACTATATCTATATTATATCTCTATATTATATTTATATATTATATAATATATATATATATCATAAAACATCTCGAGTGTACATAGGTGTGTCCAAAATCATATGCAAAATTGGGACTCAAATGCCCATAATCATCTCCTGTACATCTAATGCCCTGGCTCAGGATGAGCGATTAAGTAGGCAACTATTGCATTGGCCACACGCCTAAGAGTGCGAACCTAGTCTCATGGCATGCCAACCACATGACACTGCATATCTAGAGGGAGATCCTCTATGGCTGCCATCGGTACTTGGTGAGTTAGTCTCACCAAGTGCTGCTGAACTGTGTATAGAAGTCACTTTGTATTTGCAGCCGCCTATTTGACCCCTCGGTCGCGACATCCATGTCATGGGAACCCATCTAGTTGCACCAGCCCAATATCTGGAACATGATCATCATATTAGTCATTTGAATCCTATCAAAAATATTTTTTCAAAATTCATTATTATATTTAAAAAAAAAATTATAAAAAATAAAAACACTTACCTATGTCGCCCCATGCTGCGATCAGTGGTAATACTAGATCAGGATCTCCTCGGAAGTCCAACCCAGCATAAGGGTAGTCATCTATGGTGATGATCTGCTACCCCCACCAGGATAAGAAGCCATTGTCGAATTTAGTTCATGGGACGTCCCCACCTCCAAGAGGTTTCATCAAGTCAACCCACCTGCCCATTCGTGGATCTCGTGGGGTGCTGATTGAAACCGGTACCCTAGGTTGAAGTGCAAGGACCCTCTCAAAGAAGAAAGAGCACAAAATGGTTACATATCCGAAGTTTTTGGTTTTCCCTCTCTTGATAGAAGTAAGCTAGCTTTTCAGGCTGGGCAGAAGAGGAGTACACCAGTCAAATACGGTGGTGAGAAAATCGACCGCCAAGCTCATGGCTAGCCGTGATGCCTGGTGCAAAGAAGCTGATCCATTCACTCTAGCTATAGTGAACAGGATTATCCTCAACGATAAACTCTCCACATGTTTGATTGGAATTTTACTTCCAATCTTTTCTTGATGTCCTGGGAAATATATATGTATGTAGTCCTCGATCGAGAGACTGTGTCATGACCTGCCCCTAGAATGTACTACCTCTCCCCTCCGGGAAAGGCCCGTGATGAAATAAATATCTTCAATTTCTATTCTAAGTGGCATCTGGTCAATCATAAATGAATCATCCTCGATGCTACAGTAGTGAATGAGCATTTCGAGCAGGTGAGTGTTTGCTTTCATGTTTGGCAATTTAAAGAACTTTAGCAAACCACATCCCAGTAAGGCATCCAAAGCATTAGGATCGTTCATAACCTCATCATCCACTAAGGTATGCTCTGTTTCTCACCAAGTGACTGGCATCCTAAAGAAAAAAATGAATTTAGACTATTAGTTTTTCTTGTTTGAAATGTTCATGGCATATACACAGGTCCATTTTTCACAAAGTCGCATGTAGGGCCTGCGTATACGTGGGTTTCATATATCCAACCCGCATATACGTCGTGACGAAGTTTTTGACAAAAATTCAATCGTAAAAATTAAATTAAAAATTCTAAAACTAGTCACAATTGAATGCAAGACAATTTTAATGGTTACCTAGTGATTTTGGAGGGATCTGAATGGTTGAATTTGGCGTATGGAAAAGTTTTCTCCTTTTGCTCCACTCCTTTGCTCTCAAAATCAAATGGTGAAAATGGTGAGTCCAAAAACTATTTTATAGGGTTTGAAAATGCAAAATTTTTTCAAAACTTGATTTTGTTTGGTCTCATGTAACTTTTAACTTGGGAGCTTGGAATGTCAAGGATGGTTTGATCTTTAGGAAATTTTTGGACACTTTTAGGACAGTTTCAAGATGGTTCCATGATTGCTGACCTGTCATGGAAAGTATTATTTTCTCATTGGCATATAGGTTAGGGAAGCCTTTTTTCCATTGCATCATGCATACTAGCCTCCATTTGTCGATACACTTGCCATAGGGTCGATCCCATCATGTTATGGTTAGTAAACCACCTTCACTTGCCAATTATTTAAATCATAACATGATGGTAAAGCCATCCTTTTCATGGGCATAATAGTTAGCACCTGATTGACATTTGTTGCCCATGCTACTTCGATCTAAGTAGGCTCGGGAGTCCTCTGTAGTCCTGCCGTGACCTATGTGATGAAGACTCATTCCTCTTTGCTTGCTCGCTTCATTCCCACCTTATACCTTAGAGGCTCCTTTGTGTTGAGTTGCACTACTACAACGCATTTTGATCATTTTCACCTTTTGGCCTTGAGCTGTCTTCACTTGGACTCGTATTTAAGCGAACTTTTGACCATGACAACTACAAAATCAAACTTGCATGCCCTTGACTTTTGCGCCTTGACACACCTTGATCCATGGAAGGAACACACCTTTGAGTGTCTCTGACTAGTTTTCACCTCCCTGCATTGAGCATAGGATTGTTCAAATCCCAAGAACTAGATCATCTGTTTCACCGACACTCATTCTTTCCACTGTATTATAGCATTCTTCTATTCTTTTTCCAGCTTAAATAAAAAGATAAAAAAATTATATATTCCAAAAAAGAGCGGGAATGGGACAATATTTCCACTTATTGTTGGTAGCTAAAGTTAGTCGTGTTGCCCTTGAACAAAGCACTCAAAACAAAGTCTCCTCCATTTGGGCAGGATTTAGTTCGACTTCGGTATGCCTTAACCTTGCTATTGAGTCAGTTCTCCCCCAATTTTTTATCTCTTCCAATCATATGGAGGGTTCATTTGTGCGTTCTGTACAACAAACTTATACAGAGTTATCATATTCTACCACACAGTCACATTGAGTCGTGCTTTTGTTCAAGGGAAGTTAGCTTGAGTCAGCCTCTTTGTAGTGTCTCTTGACACATTTTTCAGTCGGCCATCCCTGGCTGTCAGTATCTTGTCTATCATCACATCAGCTATGTTGGTCCTTTGCTCATGCTGGTTTGAGAAGGTCCCCATTGACTTCTTGCTGGCGGGTCTTCTCCTTATCGACAACGACATCTTTCTCTGAGGACAGGCCTAGAGCTACACCCTGGCCCTATTTTCATTATTGATAAGTCACCTTATGCTCATCATCGATCAGTATCATGGGTATTTGACTAAGTGGTTTCCCTTGTGTTCAACATCAGTTTAAATTATCACACATTGGGATTCGTGTAGTACCTTGGTTTCCATTTGACCCTATTGGTGGATACCTCACCTTTGTGTCAGCTTTCATTATTGGTTGGTTAAGAGGGTTTCTATTGTGCACTAGCCACATCTTGTGTACGCCGGAAACGTGCTTCGGTCGGGTTACTACATCTTATTTTTGTCCGATTCCCTCCACATTATTGGCCTACAGGTTACACTCGCACTAGATTGATGAAGGATACCTTAATGCCTTCCTTCTAGTGGATCTTTCCCTATCGACTATGACTCATTGCTCTGGGGCAAAGATCTAGTGTCCATTTGGCAGTACCTTGAGGTTTGCAGTCATTAGTGGCAGATCCTTCGCTATCGATAGTGGGAAATCATCATTGTCTCCTAATTAATAGATTCTTATAGGTGTTCGACTCCAGCTCATCTATTCACACTTGTTAGATTGTACTGGGTACCTTGACACTCATTATCATTATTGGTGAGTAGCCTCGCGTTTGTTAACAGTATACATCAATGACCGGTAATCAAACGATTTCTCACATGGGAAACTTCAGATAATTTATTTCCATGGTTTAGAAACGTACCACCGTGTTCAATGAAGACCTCAGGTTGCATCAACATTCATTGGTTCACTTAACAGTTGTTCCTGTTGCTGCTAGTTGATACCACTCTACCTTATATGTTGCAGTCATTCATGGCGACATTCTATATGTTGGCACTTGAGTTTGTAGTGTAGTACCATCTTACTCCATCATGTTCATTTGGTACTTTTTGGGATCAGTATCTGATGTCACTGATCGACTTCATCCTTTAGCGTCATTGACATTCTTATATGTGATATTTAGACATGCACTTGTTTGATCATGATCAGATGATCCATTATGTACTTTCCAGTCTTTATACTTGTATACTTAGTGGATCCACTTGTACTTGATATGCGGACATGCTTTACTTTCTCTGAGCATGGGTATGCCCGCCTCAGATAGTGTTTCTTTGTAATCTCCTTTTGTGGCTTGGCAAGCTAAACTCTGGTGGAGTCCTTCTTAGTTTTTGACAGATTTCCTTTCCATGTACTTGCTTAATAAATTTCAGCTATCATGTAGCCCTTTTGAACTCATATATTAAGGGGCATCTGTTATAGCTCCAAATCTCACTCTTTATGTTTGTGATGATGCATTCATGGCTTAGGGAAACCCCTCCTTCCAGACCTGGTCCAAATATTCAAAAAACAGTGTTTACATCCTATAAGCAACATTTCCCTGAGCTAAACACGTGTGTACGCGGGTATGTGTATACCCGACCCACATATATGTCTTAAAACACTTAAAAAAAATTAAAACTCCTTAATTTTGGGTGGAGATCACAGGTTTTACCTGTTGATTACCTATTATTGCCTGTGGCCCAACTGTTTCCAATGAATTCCCAACTAAAAAACTACTTTGGGAGAAGTATAAAATGCTTCAATGGGAAGGCCTAGGGGAGGAGAGGAGATAGAGAAAGATCACGCTGCTGAGATTATCCCTGACCAGGTCTAAATATCCTTGTGCTTCATGCACTTCCCCCATTACAGGAAACCCTTGTTTCCTTCTGTTATGATGTTTTTCTAGTACTTGAGATATCTTGGAGTAAGCCATGGAAGGAATTTGTTGAAGGCTTGAGACTGGACGAATCTGGAGGATGGTTCAACTTGGAGCCTGTGAAAGGAATAATCAGGTGAAATCATTCCTTTCTGTACTTTAGTTATCTATGATAAAATAAACACTTGTCTCGTTCCTGATATAAATCTTCTTCATGTTTATGATGTCAATGTTATGATTCACATATGAATGGTTGTTTTAATTGTATAACTAACTACCTTTTAATATGCTATGAAGATGATTTCTTAATGATGCTTGGTCAATATACTATTGTACTCTCACTCATCGCACCCTACAGAAGGCCTTTTCAGTATGCATTGCACCTCTTGTGTGTAGCAGGTGAGATGCATTTCACCTTGACCAAGAAGCAGTGAGCATGGTCCAGTTTTGGCCAGTTCTGAGTAGTTTTTTAGGTGGAACTTCTGGGAAATGATGTAATAAATTGACCATGACACTTTAGGGTGTGAAACAAAAATTTTAGGGGTTTAAGATCCCTTGGCTTATCGACATATGTGATTGGGTTTGCAGTACCAAAATATGTCTATAGCAGTTGCCCCCTAAAGCATGAGGTCATAAATCTTCTGATTTCAGGTGAAATGCTTTATCATGAGGATTTGAGGTTTTTCAAACTGGAAGGTGACCTGTATAAAATACAATACAATACATTATCTTCATATTATTTTCATGATCTAGCTGAGGTGGGAATTCCCATGCTCAGCTTTATAAATTCATTTTTATGTGCATAAGATAGAAAATTGTCTGCTGTTGTGGATTGGTGATTCTTGTAGAGCCATCCTCCCTTAGCTTGGATGATCATCTGTGCAGCTATGGTGTACATTTGATGTCTTTATTTTCCTAAATATATCACAGCTTAGATGGATGAAACTAGATACAAGGTCTTCAAACTCATTCAATCTTCAGTCGATGTACAAGTCGATCCATGTGAAAAGATGTTCTGAAGTCGAACATGGAAAGACATCGCCTGATTACCAACCAATAATGTAAGTTGTTAACAAGCACGCGATAAATCACCAATAACGATAATGATCCTCAAGGTACTATAGTACAATTCATGTGGTGTGAATACATGAATCAATGTTGAACACCACGCAAAATCTTTCGGTCGAAGCCCATTGATGTAAACTTGTCGTCGGAAGTGAGAAACTTACCATTGAGGCATGCAAGCTTCAAAGTACTAAAAGGGTTGTTCCTAAGTCAAATTCTTGGATAATGAGCTGATGTCAACAAGAAGTGACCCATTGTCGGAGGGCCTTAATGAATCCCACATCTACGACACGAAACAAAGAAAATGATTTTCTAGAGGTGAAAACGATATGATGATACAAGGTTCAGGAATGGAGGTCATGAAAAATGGAGAGTGAAGGCATTGCAGTGGATGAGGCGTTAGCTAGGTTGGTGAATTCTTTGAATGACTTCTCTTGAACATGTCAGTGACACTAAAATGGATTGGTAGCATTAACCCCAAAAAATGGATGGTATGGAGGACCAATGGTGATGTGGCCGGTGAACGGAATAACCCAACCCAACTCAATCATGGTGATGGAGTGAAAGTGTCATGTTCAAGAGCGATCTGCTACCAATGAAGTTCTTCAAGTTTTCTTCCCTTTTTCCCTAGTCATTACTGACCAGTACCTCTTTATTTTTGTCAAGCTTGAGGAGGATAACATATGCTTGTTCTATAATTGCCCTTCGGGCAAACCCGTCACTATGTTTTAGCGAGCCTAGCGACAACAAAACTCACTATTGTCCAAATGGACAAGTTTGTCACTATTGTTTTAATGAGTTTAATGACAAAGATAACTTGGTCCTTTTCATTATTAGAGATTTTGAGAAGGGATGGAAAGGAAACTCTAGTCGTCCTTTTTCGTGGCATAATCCCTTAATTTCAAAAAGTATAAAATAATATGAAAGGGGTGGCTTTTTGATAGTTTTAGCGAGCTGAAAAAGATAAGCACTCTATATTTTTGTGGAATGATCCCTCAGGTCAAAAAAAATTAAGATTTAGAGGAGGGATGGTGCTTCCCCTTACTTTAACGAGCTAGAAAGGCTAGTAGCTCGACAATCTTTTCATATTTTATGAGTCTAAAAAGAGCTTAAAAGAGACTCGTTTTTGAGGAACGAGTGATGTTTTCGGGCAAAAACTGGTTCCAGGTAAGTTTGGAACTTCTCAAACATGGTAGTGTAAAGAGGGTGGCTAAAAAAATCACTTGTCGCAGTTATTCCTCAAAACGGTAAACAATCAAGTGGAAGTGTATGATTGGCTAAAAGAATGGAGGTGATAGTAAGAACACAACCAAGGCTCAAAAGGCTAATAGCAAGGCAATCACGAATGTTATTTACCAAGGGTGGATTCATTTTTTAGTGAGCTTGAATCTTTAGAAACAATGCTCAGTGGTGGGTTTATTTTTTAACGAGCTTGAACCCTGCGGTAACATTGCTCATTGGCGGGTTTATTTTTTAACGAGCTTGAACCCTACAGTAACATTGCTCATTGGCGGGTTTACTTTTTAACAAGCTTGAACACTGCGGTAACATTGCTCATGTGGTTTGCGTGCCACCACCATGATGAAAGTGTGAGTCTCTTGCACCCAGATGGAAATCACTGCAGTGAAGGAGGACGACTTCATCCAGAATAGACAAAGGTGAATGGTGTGACAGACTAGTGTGGCAGACCAATCACATAGCCTACAAGGAAACTTATCTTTACAACTAGGTGCATGCTCCCCAAGCTTCATTACATTCACCAAAATACTCATGGTTATGAGGTGGATGGATAGAAGGTTCTTTTATGAGATCAATTGAAAGACTTGACTGGAATTTTGCTCCAGGGGTCCTTGTTTTACAATTTTTGATAGAAGATAAAAAACTGAAGGATGATTAAGGTCTCTTGAATAATCTTCATTGTTATCTTGAAGGTGGGAATGATGGTGGTAATCTTCCCATGGCGTCTCTCCTATCATCATTGACTAAATGATTCCTTTGTCTGTAGAATGTATATGAGACCAAGGATCGAAAGAGGTACCATACTCTAGAGACTTATCTATCTAAACACTCGCTGAGTGTTGATTTGGGTTCACCGCCTAGGCCCAGAAAATTGATTGCTACAAAGATTCTATGGGGCTTGGGGGCAGCACCTCGCAATGATCCACACTATCAAAATGGTCAGATTTCTTCTTAATCTTTGATGATGTAGAAGATATCATATGACAAGTTTCTAGTGTTGCCACTTCCGCCAGATTACTTGGAGGTGGGAGGGCAAAAGTACCCATTAAGGAAGGGTCTTTTAGGAGACCTACTCTGAAATTTTGAAGTGTTTGAGAGTTTCCATGGATCAATGGAATGCTTCCAGTAGCTTGTGAACTATTGGGGAGAAAGGTTAGTTGGTCAACGATTATAATTCATCCTTGGAAGGGAAATGCAACTATTGGGGAGAAAGGTTATTTGGTAAACGATTTTAATTCATCCTTGGAAGGGAAATGCAATCTTTTTGAAATATGTTGACACAACAACAACCATAGCATAAATCTAAGGCCTTCCCAGTAAGATATTGTAGTCAAGGTTTCCATCAATGACCTCAACTTCAATTTCTACTGTCTTGCCCCCCAGCTCAACCTGTAAGTTACTTAATATCCCATATGGCATGTATCCTCTTCCAACGAATGCTTTTAATGTTGTTCATGATCGTGAAAAGGGTGGTGAGCCTAAAGTTTTCCAGCAACTCATTGGCATAGTACAAGTAGATGCCCCCTCATCAATGATTGTTCGATGAACAGTCTTGTTGAGGGCTTTTACTTGTATAAGGAAAGCGAGTTGTGCTGGTAATTAAGGTTCATATCCTTTACGGTTAAAGGCCACAAGATTTGAATATGTTGGGTCAATCCCACCAATTGCTGATAATAAATCCTGCTTTTGGGAGGGGAAACTCTGCAGTACTTCAAGTGTCGACATAGCGGATGGCAATTGGGCCAGATCCTCCACTATGTTATAATTTTGTGTTGCTCGATCACGTGGATTAAATGTTGATTTATGTACTACTCCGTTTGGCGGCTTTATTTTTAATTTAGGAATGATGGGTGGCACAACTTCTGATGAAGTTGTTGTTGAACTATTGTGTTGATTTGTAGCCTTGTTGTTTGACATCTGTGGATTCCCATAATCTTTATTCCTTGTTAATATCAAAGCATCATTTTGCTATTTCGAAATGGATAACATAAGTACTTGGGATTTGGAAGCATGATCGATAGAAACTAGGTTAGTTTCAGGTTTGGAAACGAATCAAACAACACAATCGAGGTAGTTGAAGTCTTTAAAAATTTTGCAACCTCAGCTCAATGTGGACAATCTCTCGTGAAATGCTCATCATTACATATTAAACATGGATAACGAGGTTTCTGTTTCCTAGTAGGGTTTTCGGAATATTTTTCAGTAGTTGAATTTTCCTGTTTCTTCTTATTATTTTTCCCTTTCTTCTTGCCCCCTGGTTGCTTTGATTCTTTGCCCTTCTGAGATGACATGGCATTAACCTCTGAGGTAGGAAGTTTGTCATTTTCTTTTTTACTAGAAATTGCAAGGGCTTTACCAGATTAAGCCTTTGTGGTTTGTGTACTTGAGGTACCAATCACACCATCATCGGCATGAGAGTCTCTATTTGATTTAGGAGGGGGAGGAGTGGAAAATTCTATCTAGGAGTGTCAGGGACTTTTTCATAGAGCATGCCAGACTAAGTATAGATTAAGTCCAAATATTGTGCACGAACAATGACTTTCTCTTCTGTGACAACTCGTCCTTTCGCCACATCTTCAGTAATAGAAAGTAATAATGACTTAATAAACCACTCAACTAGAAGCTGATTAGGAACATACATCTTTACCATTCAATGACGATGTCACCACTCATGAATATGATCAGATATGTGAGTGGTTTTTGTCTGTTTAAAGTTCGTAAGGAGTTTTGTCCCTGTTTCATACCTTATGGGTAACTGAAAGTGGGTTAAAAAGGTAGTGGCAAAGGCGCTAAAGTTATCGAATGAAGCTCTAGGCAATTCAATGTACCATTTCACTGTTGGACCGGTTAGAATTCATTGAAAAGGGAAAAACCTAATCAAATCATCATTGAGGGTGTTGGATGAACACCAAAAATGAAAGGTCATTATGTGATTCGATGGATCTTCACCTGGATTTTCATTGAATTTAGGAATATTTGAGGGAAGTTTATGAGAATCGCTGGCCACCAAGGGGCGTAAGCAATTGGATCATTCGTTAACCGGTTCAAATCTGGTAATTTTAGAGTTTCTACAAAAGGAAACTGTTGATTGAGGTTTGGCGAAGCATACCCAGGATAAGATGGGATCGCCTGAGCAGTAGGTCTTTGCATACCAGCATAATGTATCTGATGTTGGTAACTTTGATAAGGTTGATGGACATAACCAATATAGAATGGTTGTTGATAACCATTTTGAAAATGCGGTTGTCCATTACCTACAAAGACTTGTTGCTCATTTCCTTGGTAAGCTTTCTAGAATTGTGGTTGTTGATATTGTAAAAGCCATGGTCGTTGGACCATTTTCCGTTGCCCAATACTGGATGATGATTGATAGTACCCATTTGAGCCTGTCTCATTCCAGGTATGGAAACACTAACCTGGTGTTGGGATTGAGCCATAGAGACGAGAGGCTATTGTATTGCACTGTGAGAAACTTGAGGTTGACATACAATAGGCACTGCTTGTGCTTGCGACATAGTCAAATAGTAGGTGTAGTGGTAATATTTGACACAGGTTGAGTCAATTGCATTGAATATACAACCCTTGGTTGTTGAGGCAGTATTGGTACCTAACCTCTAGATGTAATTCCAATTTGACCTAAATTTTGTCGTAAACTCTCATATGGTTGTTCTCCAGGAGGGAACAATGAAAAAACGTACTGCCCTCCAGATGGTGGCAGTCCAGTGTTTAAAGGATATATATGTTTCTGAAAACTATTCTTCCCAAACTGATACTAGCATGCATGATCAATTTGCTGAGTCTCAACATAAGAAATACTAGATGGGATTCCAGATGAACAAATAGGAATAGACCATGTCATTGAAACAACCCTTGAGTGGACCCCAACCAATGATTGATAACTAGTTGGGACATCTGGTATACCAGCAAACATTGTAGGAGTGGTAGCAAGAAGTTCTGTTGTGGTTTTATCAGATGACACAATCCTAGATGTTGACAGTTGTTCAGACATATTTAGTCTATCCAAAATATTTCCTAGCGATTCGACAAGAACTTGCGATGAAGGATGATTAAAAGAACTAACTTCAGGAACAGAAGGATATAAGTGGATCCCAGTTCCAAAATGCAATGGAGTACTGGATGGAAGATCCTCTACTATCTCCTCTATGGCAATCAGTCGAGGTGGAAGAGGTAGACTGTCAAGTCCGTAAAATATTTCTGGAACCGAAGAAGGTATAGCTTCTACAGTGATAGATACTAGAGGGGTGACACCTTCTGAATTCTGGAACTCAACTTCCAGATGTTCAGGTAAGTGAACTTCAGTTTCTGGATCAGCTCTTGCTGGAACTATTTCAAGTATGGAAGTGTCTGTTGTTACACTAGGATCAGTTCTAATGTCCTCTTGTAACTGTGGAACTTCTTCTGTAAAGTCAGATGTACCAGAAATTATCGGAGTAACTGTCGTCTCTGATGATGTTGAAACACAAGTTTCAAATAAACCAAGAGAGGTGGACTCAGTTAAATGAGACCGTTTTTCTCAGAATGGTTTTGTTTATGGAGTCAAAGATGGTTTACTCACTAGCCTCCATGAATGATGGGGTTTTGATTGACTTTCTTCCATGATTATGGATTACTTGATCAACTCAAAATTAAAAAGGGAAAAATGTTATTCCGAATTAAATAAATTTTAATGACGCTTTGACACAACTTTGATTTTACAATTTTTAAGAGTCAACAAAAAGCTAAAGATGACTCTAGTCTCCTTCGATTTTTAATGAGCCTGAAGTGACAAGTGCTCAGATGGACATTTTATTTTAAGGAGTTGAAAAGGAATGAAAGTGACTACTCTGGAAATCTAGATAAAGGGATTACAAAACCAATCACAAAACTACAAAATACACCTTGGTGGTAAATTAAAGAGAAATTACCAAGGACTTTATGTATGGCAGTCAATATTCCCGAATGTTGTGTTCAGTGCATTGCGATCTATAGGGCGGCAGACATGGCTTCCTAAGGATAAAGGATATCAGCCTATTGTGGTCTCTCAATATATACTCGATGGTACAGGGAGCACAATTCTGTACTGGCACTTGCCGTATCAAAGAGGAGGAATCACCCAACCTTCAATGAAAATGATAGCTGCCAGGTTTTACGACACCGGAGCACATCTCTTGCCTAGACTTCTATCTGTGTTGTGTTAGGTTCCAAAGCGTTTTTATGTTCATTGAAGTTTATTTTAGAGTTGATGTTTCTTAGAAGTTTTTATTTCAAAGTTCACCACGTGATGTAGATGCAAAATTCCTAAATATGCAATATAAAATGATAAACAGTCGTTTGTTTTTTTTTAGCAATGAAAATCCTAGCTACTAAGGAAAGAAAAGTATGATTTTTTGAACATAGAGCAAAGAGCACACACTAAATGCACTTTTCCTAAATCTTTTTATTCATGTAGTCTAAATGCAAATGCACATGCATGTATTTGTTTTTGTTCATTTCCTTAATGTGAGAATGCCAAAAAGAAAACTAAGTATAGCTTTGAACTATTTTCTTCAAAGGGACACTTCAACAATTTTGTTTCAAAATGAAAGGAAGATTAAAATGACACTTTCGATTTCGAATGGAAAACTGCTTTCAACACTTCAAATATTAACAATTAAAATCAAATACAATGACAAAAGTACAATCAAATTTCTAGAAGAGGAAGACTTTACGACACTCTTCTTCTTGACTCAAAACGATAGTTACGATACTTTTGAATCAAAAGACGACAATTCGATTAAGCTACTCTTGACTAAGGAGGACTGTAAATGATGAAAAATACATAGAAAACATTCACAAATCCTAATCAATGGAGGTTGAATAATGTAAAGGAAGAAGGCTTCAACAATGATATACTGATCATAAGCGGCAAAACTACCAAATAGAGCAGAAAACAAGGAGAAAAATCAATTTCCAAGGAGGAAAACAGTATCATTCAATCATTGTAGCTATCCTTAAGGGAAACATGGATGCATCTCACCTGCAACACATGGGAGGTGCGATGCATATAGGCTACCAGTTATAGACAGTGCAATGGGCCAAGGAACGAAATTGAGTTTGGTTTGTGCTCAAAATTTGCAACTAAGTTCAGTTATTTCAGCTAAGCTATGGTAGTCAGTAAAAACAAAGTATAGGGGTATGATCTTAGGAGGTTATTGAGCTACCACCAGGGCACTTAGGATGTTTGCAAGTTAGATGTTCAATTCATAAACCAACCGGGAGATTGACTGAAGTAGCGTTGATCTACTCTGCACTTGCATAACAAGAGCAATTCAAAGGCTAGCTGGCTTAACTTCAGGCTCTGTCTATAGTTTATAAATCAAACAACAATAACAAAAAAACAAAATAATCGCTCCCCAGCCGAGTCACCATTTTGTTTCTGGGAAAACTAGTGTCTATTTGAACTGCTAGTCCCACTAAGATGGGTAGCTATCTTAGAAACAAACAATTCAAAGTAACTTGTGTTTTCCTTTATGTATGATAGATAAGAGAGAAGCAGAGAGCATCAACCTAAATCTTTTGCTTGGCTCCTTTCTTGTTTCCTCTCTCCTTTGATATAGCTCTCCACTCCTTTCTCACTTGTCCCGCTTTAAAGAACACTTGTAGAGGCAAAGCAACAAAACACCATCAAATCATAGAGATCTATAATACCATAAACAATGCAGAATTAGAAGTACATTAACCATACAATTGCATTCACAAATAGCAAGATTCACAAATACACAAGTATATGGAGGAAAACTCAAATAACTTTATTGATAGTATAAGTAGAAGAGAGGATTACAACCCAAATGTTTGATCCAGCATCATCGTCCCAGCATGAAAGCCCTCTTCACCTCATGAAAAGCAAGATCACCCAACAATGCAAAGTCTCAAAGAGAAACCAACAACACTTCCTTACAAATTACAAAATTCCAGCCTCTAGATCTTTGAGATGAGGGATCCATATATAGATATTTGTAGAGGGGTGAGTCAGCTTCTGGGTTTTTGATTAGTGTCATTTCACTGATAGTTCTTGGTTCCACTTGGAGATTTCATGATCTCTTACTCATCTATGGGCGAATTCAGAGAGGCAAGTTTCATATGAGAAGTTTCTAGAAGATTCTTTGGGTTTCCACTTAGAAAAATGTCTCTGCCATTTGTCTATTCTTACTCATTGCACCTTACAGAAGGCCTTTTCAGTATGCATCACACCTTGACCAAGGAGTAGTCAATGTGGTCTAGTTTTGGCCCGTTTTGAGTAGTTTTTCAGGTGGAACTTCTGGGAAATGATGTAATCAATTGACCATGATCCTTTAGGGTGTGAAACAACAATTGTAGGGGCTTAAGAGCCCTTAGTTTATCGGCATATGTGATTGGGGTTGCGGTGCCCAAATATTTCTATAACATAGCCACACAGATCCTCACAGGGAAGGTGATGAGGAAGTGTCGTGCCGATGAAGTGCCATCGCCCGTCATTGTGCTAGCAGCACAATGCGTTGAAGGAGTCCAATTCAACTGGTCAGACTACCTTCATAGAGAGTTCCTGGGGAACTGTCAAGAAGCACAACATCTTAGCAAGACATTCCACTACGCATGGATCTTGTTGTTGATTGTGCTGGTAGCGTGGGAGCTATGAAAGGACAGCCAGTTTCCTTTGGTCACACTAGACCTCCCTGAAGCAGTGAAGTATGCTTCGTTGTGGGTGACCAAGGACACACAATGAGTCAGGGACAAAAATATGTTTTGGATCTCCATGGAAATGAACATTCAGATGGCCATCAATCGCAAGCCCTGATTGTTGCCTATGGTGTAGGCCAACCTGCAGGGCTACGCCGAGTTTAAGGCAAGCTTCCATTGAGTATCCATCAGGGCATGGAAGGATCCTATGGAGAAATGGTACGACTTGCCATATTTGGAAACGGATGACACCATTGATATAGTGCTTGATCAATGGCCAGAAGAGTGGCGCTCTACAATAGATTTTGTGGTGGTCGGAACCAAGTCTTCCACGCAGAAGAAAAAGGTGGAGGCCAAGTTTTAGATGATAGAGCTAGCCAAAAAGAGGAAGAAGGAGGCTACTGATAAGGCTTAGGTGGAGTGCGAGGTGGCACAGTAGACAGGGATGTAGACAGATGGGATAGAGTGGGGCTTCGACAAAGGCATGAGGTTGCCTTCACCTAAGAAAGAGGAAGAAATGGAATAGCATGATGCGGACCCTCAGGAGACATCTGCTTGCATCAAGTGCCTAGGAAAAATTCAAAGGCAACCAAGATCTCACTGGACCCCATCACCTTAATAGAGGGAAATTTACATGATACCGGTGACACAGTCAGCGATGTCACTGCGGAGGCCCTGCAACAATTTTAACAACAACAACAGATCATTTTAGGGGCTATCTAGACAGGGTTTAGTGTTTCGGGGAAAACCAGTGTCTTGTCGAATGACTAGCCCTCTAGGTGTGGTAGCTACCCTAGAAACAACAACTTAAAGCAATTCAACGATTTATTCTATGTGTAACAGATAAGACAATGGAACCAACCTAGAACTTCCACTTAATGCCTTGCTTGATCTCTCTCCCCCTTGACAGAGCTTGTAACTCCTCCCTGTACTTAACATACTTGGAGAGTACCTATAGAAACACAACAACAAAGAACCGTCAAAGAATATTGATCTATTACAACATAAACATTACAGAATCAGATATATAATGAGAAAATGACAACATTCACAAATGATAACATTCACAATTTTAAAATCATGTGGAAGAAAACTTGAAGAACTTTATTAAATAGAAGGGAAAATTACGACCTAGTTATTTGATCCAGCATCATCCTCCCAATTTCAATCCCTCTTCACCTCATGAAATACCAAGACCACACCAACAATACAATGCTCTTTTCCTCAAATACATACTATCAGCACTTCCTTGCAATTCACAATATTCCAACCTTCGGATCTCTTAGATGAGGGATCCATTTACAGATGTGTGCAAGGGTGTGATTCATCTCTGGGATTTGATTAGTTTCATTCCACTTGTTATAATTGGTTCCACTTGGAGATTTTTTGGATTTCTTACTCATCCTCGGGCGAATTCAAAGAGGCAAGTGGCACAGGAGAAGTTTCTAGAAGATTCCATGAGCAACCACCTAGTAAACTATCTCAGATATTTCTCCATCCTCGCTCATCGCACCCTATAGAAGGCCTAATTAGTATGCATCACACTTAGGTAGTGTACCACTCAGTATGCATCACACTTGGCCAGTGTAGCAGTCAGTATGGTTCAGTTTAGGCCATTTCTAGATGGTTTCTCAGGTGGAACTTTTGGGGAATGATGTAATCAGATGACTATGTTCTTTTAGGGTATGAAACAACTCTTTTAGGGGTTGATGAGCTCTATTTTATCAACATATAAGCTTGGGGTTCATGTGCCAAAATATTTCTATAACAGTTGCCCCCTAAAGCATGAAGTTGTAAATTTTGATGTCAGGTCAAATGCTTTATCATGAGGATCCGAGGTTTCGAACTGGAAGGTGACCTACATAAGTTACAATACAATATATCATCATAATATAATTTTCATGATCTAGCTGAGGGAGGCATTCCCATGCTCAAATTAATAAATTCATTTCATGTACATAGATCAGATAATCATCTGTAGATGCAGACTGGTGATTCTTCAAATGTAGAGTCATCATGCTTGGTTCAGATGACTATCTGTGTAGTGCCTTTGTACATTTGATGTTTTTATATCCCTGAATATATTGCAGCCCATATGGATGAAACTAGATCCAATGTCTTCAAACTCGTTCAATATTCGCCTAATGTACAAGTTAATCCATGGGAAGAGATGTTCTGAAGTTTAACATGGAAAGACATCATGTGATTACCAGCCAATAATGTCAGCTGTTAAAAAATGCGAGAGGAATCACTGATACTGATAATGACCCTCAAGATACTACAATACAATTCACGGGGTGTGAATATATGATCTGATGTCAAACACCACACAAAATATTTCAGTCGAAGGCCATTGATGTCAACCTGTCGTTGGAAGTGGAAAACTTGCCATTGATGCATGCAAGCTTCTAAGCATTGAAAGGGGTGTTTCTAAGTAAACTTCTTGGATAATGAGCTAATGTCGACAAGAAGTGACTCCTCATAGGAGGGCCTTAATATATCCCACATCTACGACCTGGAATGAAGAAAATGATTTTTGGAGGTTCGGGAATGGCGGTCATGAAAAAATGAAGGTTGGAGGTATTGGAGTGGATGAGACATTAACTAGATTTGTGGTTTCTCAACTGAATGATTTCTCTTGAACATGTTGGTGACACTGAGATGGGTTTGTAGCATTAACTCCAAAAGATGGATGGTGTGAAAGACCAATGGTGAGATGATCGGTGAGTGGAATAACCCAACCTGACTCAATCATGGTGATGGAGTGAAAGTGTCATGTTATAGAGCAACCTGCTACCATAAATTCTTCAAGTTTCTTCCCTTTTTCCCTATTCATTTCTGACCAGTACCTCTTTATTTTTTTCAAGCTTGAGGAGGATAACATATGCTTGTTTTATGCCCTTAGGCAAACATGTCGCTATGTTTTAACGAGTCTAGTGATAGTGAAACTCGGTCTTGTCTAGAATGGACAAGTTTGTCGCTATTGTTTTAACGAGTTTAACAACAAGGGTAACTCGGTCCTTTTCATGTTTAGAGAGTTTTAAAAAGGGATGAAAAGAAAACTCCAAGAGTTCTTTTTCGTAAAATAATCCCTCAAGTCCAAAAAATGATAAAATAATACAAAATGGTTGACTTTTATGATCACTTTAATGAGCCAAAAAATACAAGCGCTCGGATTTATCATAGGATAATTCCTTTGGTCTGAAAAGGTATAAAATCATACAGGAGGGATGACATTTCCAATCACTTTAATGAGCTGGAAAGGGAAATTGCTCGACAATGTTTTCATATTTAATGAGTTTGTAAAGGATTTATAGGAGATTCAATTTTGAGGAACGAGTGGTGTCTAGGGTAGCAATTGGTTTCGGTGAATTTGGAACTTCTCAAAACATGGTGAATTCTTTGAAGAGCTTGGGTAATAAGACCACTCATCACAACTATTCCTCAAAAGGGGTAAAACAACCAAGTGGAAGCGTATGATTGGCCAAAGGGATGGTGGTGATGAAAGGTACACAACCAAGGTTCAAAAGGCTGATAAAATGGCAATCACAAAGGTTATTTACCTTAAGGGTGGGTTCATTTTTGTCAAGCTTGAACCATGGGGGAACTATGCTTGGTTGCAGTTTTTTATTTTTTATATAAGCTTGAAAAGACAAAACTAAAAATTGGAAAAATGGTAAAGCTAAAAATTGAAAACGAAAATTAAAAAAATGGGTTGAAAATGGTTTGTATGCCCCCAGCATGATGAAAATGAAAGTCTCCTATAACCAGATGGGAATCACTATGGTTAGGCAGGACGGTTTCATCCAGAATAGAAAAAATACCTCCTTGGCTTTGTCCAGAATAGAAAAAGGTGAATGGTGTGTCAGACCAATCACATAACCTATAGGGAGACTTATCTTTACAACTAGGTGTGTCCAGAATAGGCAAAGGTTCATGCCCCCTATGCTTCGTTACATTCACTAGATTACTCTTGGATATTAGGTGGATGGAATGAAGGTTCAAGTGATACCATTGACATAAATGAACCATTTAGGGATGATTATTGACTTGGAGCTATGCTTGGGCCGAGAAATGAAAGCTAGTCAATGGTGACAATTTTGTCTTTATGCAGGAAACACATCACTCCGAAGAGTGTTGAAACAATAGCTTCCATGTTGTAAACATAGTCATGCCCCATAAGTAAATTGTAATCTAATGGTATTGGGACTATCATCACATTCAGATGAATAGTTTTCCCTCCCAAAGTGATCGGTAACTTAGGAAGGATCCCTAATGGTCAACTAGTTCCATTGTTAAAGCCTAACAAATTCTATGTAATAGGCATAAACGATGGCGAACCAAGTGCTTTCCAAGCAATTGATGAAAGGATACTCACTGATCCACCTTCATCTATGATAGTGCTAGACATGATCATTTTACAAACTTGTACTATGATCCGAAAAGGTACAAAAGAAGGAAGGCAAGGTCTTGCTAGTTGATTCCAATCAAATGAAGTGACTAGACTACTTGGAGGGGGTACCGAATAAATGGGTGAATTAACCCCTTGTGTTACAAGAACTGGAAGGTTTTCCTCTTGTCTAGATGGAACAGGCATATTTCCCCCAAGTTTGTTTGAATCTAAAGTAACAAAGATAATTTGAATGGTATCATTCTCACTCTCTTCAGGAAGGGTACGATTATGTAAAGGTGGAATTGGGTCAACTATCACCTCGTCTTGTTGAATTTGGTCAGGTATAGACTCATAAGATTCACTTTCAGAGAGAGTGGTTTCAACTGTCGATTGATTTAAGTCAGTCGGTTTTTCAACTAGTAAATGACTTGGGGAGAGTTTCCTGTAGCTAGATGGAAGTCACTGCAGTGAAGTAGGACGGTTATCCAACACTCTTTTGGCTTCATCCAGAAAAGGACAGCAGTGAAAGGAATGATTACCGTCACATAACCTACATGGAACTTTGACCTTTCCTTTCTATCCATGAAGTTTACCATCACTAGTCGAAGGAGTGTTACCAACATGATCTCTAGAAGTTGATGACACTGGATGGTTTGAACGAGGAGACCATTCTTTCAATATCCAAGGAAAGCAAGGACAATCTCGATGAAAATGGTCTCCTCTACAAATTATGCATGGAAATTTGGGTTTTGGAAGTTTAATGTGCAGATTTTCACCATATGATGCATTCAAAGCAATGGTTGCTTGGTTTCCCCCTTGTTGATTTTCCTTCTTCTTCTTCTCCTTCCCTTTCTTCTTCTTCTTAGCCACCTAGTTACTAGCATCACTACTTTCATTGAGTGAAGAGGAATAAGGGGAGGGAGAAACAAACAAAGAAGAAGATGCAGGGTCAACTTCAGTATCAACAGGAGGTTGATTTGATTGCAGAGGAATCACGACATTTTGAACCACAGAGGTTGAAAATAGCCATACTGGCAGACCAATGGTAATTTCCAGAAGGGACAATGTAGCCATATAAAGAGCATTAATATTTTCCCAAGAGGAAAAAGGACTAGGATTCCCTTTTAAAGGGATTCCTGGATTAGTGGACTCCGGATTCAACGCCATATGTGTCAACCTAAGATCAACTAAGGAATAGGGATGTTACTTCGATTTCAATTAATTTTAATGACGCTTTGACACAACTTTGCTTTTTTAGTTTTTAAGAGTTGAGAAAAAGCTAAACATGACTCTAGTCTCCTTCATTTTTAATGAGCCTGAAGTGACAAGTACTCAGATGGACCTTTAATTTTAAAAGGTTGAAAAGGAAGAAAAGTGACTACTCTGGAAAATCTAGACAGAGGGATTACCAAACCAATCGCAAAACTGCAATATACACCTTGGAGATAAATTAAATAGAAGTTACCAAGGACTTATGTACGACAATCAATATTCCCAAATGCTGTGTTCAGTGCATTGTGATCAATAAGGTGGCAGACCCAGCTTCCCATGGATAAAGGATATAAGCCTATTGTGGTCTCCCAATATATACGTAATGGTACGGGGAGCACAAGTTCGTGCTAGCACTTGTCATATCAAGGAGGAGGAATCACCCAACCTTCGATGAAAACGATAGTTACTAGTTTTAATGACACCGGAACACGTCTCTAGCCTAGACATCTAGATGTGTTGCGTTAAGTTCCATAGCATTGTTAGGTTCATTGCAATTTATTTTAAAGTTTATCTTGTTTAAAGTTTTCCTTTCAATGGTTCACTGTGTGATGTTGATTTTGAAATTCCTAAAATGCAATCTACAATGATAAACAATCTTTGTTTATTTTGAGCAATGAAAGTCCTAGCTACTAGGGAAAGAAGATTACAATTCTTTCAAACAAAGAGAAAATAACACACACTAGTGCATTTTCCTAAATCATTTTTTGCACACAAACTACAAAATGCTAAATGCAAATGCATGTATTTTTTTTCGTTCCCGTTAATGTGAAAAATGCAAAAAAGAAAACCAAATGTAGCAAAGATCTGAAATATTCCTTTCAAAATGACACTTTCGACAATTTCTTCTTCAGAAGAGAAAGGAAGACTAAATGACACTTTTCAATTTTGAATAAAAAAATGCTTCTGACACCTCAAATGTAATCAAATCAAACCAAATACATGACGGAAATTTCAATTGACTATCCAAGGAAGGAAGAATCCATGACACTTCTCTTTTCGACACAAAACAACAATTACGACACTTTTTGTACCAAAGCGATGGATCGATTTAAGCAGCTTTTCGACAAAGAATTGTAAATAATGAACAAATACATAAAAAAATTCACTAATCCTAAACTAATGGAGGCTGATCTATGTGATGCAAGTAGGCTTCAGTAATGACGCACTGTTCATAAGCAGCAAAAACAACTAAACAAAGCTGAAAACAAGGTCAAAAACCCCCAATTTCTAGAATGGAAAAAGGTTCTGTTAGTCATCGCACCTAGGCTTCACATAAACAAGGATGCATCACACTTTACACACTTAGGAGGTGCGATGCATACTGGGTTACAGTGACAGACAGTGCGATGGGCCAGGGAGCACAACTGAAATGGGTTTTGGCTCAGATGTGCAGCTCTTTTCAGTGGGTTAAACTGAGCCTTGATGGACAATAAAGAGCAAAGTATTAAGGAATGTCTTGAGAGGTTACTGGGCTACCAAAAGGGCATCTAGAATGCTTGTAAGTCAAATGTTTAATTCATAAACTAAACCAGAGATTGACTGAAGTAGCATTAATATACTATGTAATTGCAGAGCAAGAGTAGTTTGAAGGCTACTTGGCTGACTTCAGGCTCTGTCTATAGTTTATAAAATAAACAATAACGGAAAACAAACATTTATTTGATCCCTAGTGGAGTCGCCAATTTGTTTTGGGGAAAACTAGTGTCTTATCGAATGACTAGCCCTCTAGGTTTGGTAGCTATTGTAGAAACAACAGCTTAAATAAATTCAACGATTTCTTCTATGTGTAATAGATAAGAGAAAGACAATGGAACCAACCTAGAACTTATGCTTAATCCCTTGCTTGATCTCTCTCCCCCTTGATAGAGCTTGTAACTCCTCCCCATACGTAACCCGCTTGGAGAGTACTTGCAGAAACACGGTGACAAAGAACTCTTAAAGCATCTTGATCTATTACAACATAAACATTATAGAATCAGACATATAATGAACAAATGAAAAAATTCACAAATGATAACATTCACAATTGCACAATCATATGGAAGGAAACTTGAAGAAATTTATTAAATAGAAGGGAGAATTACAACCTAGTTGTTTGATCCAACATCATCCTCCCAGCTTCAATCCCTCTTCACCTTATGAATTAGCAAAATCACACACACAATACAATGCTCGTTTCCTCAAATACAAACTATCAGCACTTCCTTGTAATTCACAATATTCCAGCCTCCGGATCTCTTAGATGAGGGATCCATTTATAGATGTGTGCAAGCATGTGAGTCGTCTCTGGGGTTTGATTAGTGTCATTCCACTTGTTACAGTTGGTTCCACTTGGAGATTTCTTGTATCTCTTACTCATGCCTGGGTGAATTTAAAGAGGCAAGTGTCATAGGAGGCCAAGCAGTTGAAGGAACAAGTGGACGCAGCGTTGCACATGGAAGTAGTGCTCAAGGCGAGACTAAAGCCCTAGCTGGTTGAGGCTTACGTAGTGACATGAAATATCGAAGGAAAGCTTGCGACTCTGCAGGCAATGCAACAAAAGCTTCAGACTAATAGCACAGGAGCAATGACCAAGAAGACAGTGGAAGATGTGAAGCATGTGGTAGCTCAGTGCACGATCGAGGTTGTGGTCATAAGGGCCAAGCTGGAAGGACTTCACACAAAGATCTCTTGTCTTATCGAGTGAATCAAGAGTGAGTCACGATGTTTGTGTTGGGGGCCTCTTGGGAACGAGATCCTCAATGGGTAGTTTTGGGGCTAAAAGCCCATGTTTGAGTCAATTTTTGTAATAAAATTCTAAAGACTCTGCATTTTGTGGTCGCGAAGCACGTAGGTGTCATAAGTCATAAAGGGTTGTCCACCTTAGTGTTTTAAAGTAAAATCGACTATAAGATATCTACCCTTGGTCCGCTGACCATGGGATTGTATAAAAAGAGTTAAGTTGTTAGGAAACCAACTCAAAAAAATATATAAAATATAGATCAACACCTTAGAATTTAGCCTCTTTGAGGGACAACCTCCTTTACATTACACAAATGAACAATTCTTGGATGATACAAATGACTAAACCTCCTTTCTATATATAGGGTCTAAGGAGTCACAATATAATCAAGCCGACCTAACAGTAATAACATAAGGGAACAACAATAACAATAGTGGGTTTCTATGGGGCATACTAATAACAATATGGGGACAATAGGGGCACAATAATAACAATAAGGGATACATTAATAATAGTAATGGGGTAATCACTAGTATTATAGGGACCTAACATGCCCCTCTCCTTCTGAAAAGTGTTGTCCTCAATGCTTGAGTAGTTTTGGATGATTCTCTAAAAAATTCTCATCCTTCCATGTGGAATCTTCAGTGGATAAGTTCTTCCACTTGATGAGATACTTCGAAATTGATCGATTTCATAGCTATCAAGTTCTTGTTTCTGTGACTACTTCTGGTTCCAATAACACTTTTCCTTCCTTGTCAAGTTATGGCAATATTGTTTGAACTGGGAGCTTGTCACCTATAACCTTCATAAAACATGAAACATGGAAAACTGGGTGCACTCAGGAAGCTGTAGGAAGCTCCAATTTGTATGCCATAGTACTAATCTTTTGCAACACCTTGTATGGACCATAATGCTTTGGTGATAATTTTTTATCCTTCTTAGCTTGCCTGAGGGACATTTGTTTATATGGTTGTAGTCGTAGGAATACCAAGTCACCTACATCAAAACTTCTTTCACTGTGATGTTGATATACCTGTTGTTTCATTATATTTTGTGCAAATGTGAGGTTATCCTTTAAGAGTTGGAGAACTTGTTGTTGATGATAGATGTGATGCTCCACTGCTTGAACCTTAGATTTTTGTCTTAAATATGATGTGATGGATGGTGGATGACATCCATAAAGTGCCATAAATGGGGTCATTTTTGCTATAGTATGGAAGGAAGTGTTATACCACCATTCAGCCAGAGGCAACCATTTGACCAATTGTGTTTGTTTATCAGATACAAAACAAAGAAGATATCCTTCCAAACATTTGTTTACTATCTAAGTTTTCTCGTCAGATTGAGGATGATAAGATGAACTATGAGATCACTGATTATCGAGACAAGAAAATAATTCTGTCCAAAAATTTCCAGTGAAAATGGGATCTCTGTCACTTACAATAATCTTTGGGTTTCCATCTAGATTTTGAATTGTTTCCATAAATACAGTAGAAAGTGTACTGGCTTTAAATGATGCGATAATGCACAAAAGTGTGCATACTTGGTAAGTCTGTTAACTACCACCATGATAGCACTGTTTTGTTTGGACTTGGATAAACCTATGATAAAATCCATTGAAACCTCCTTCCAACATTGGATTGGAATGGATAAAGGTTGTAATAGACCTGGGGTCTTAATTATTTCAACTTTATTTTGTTGGAAAACCAAACATTCCACCACAAACTTTTGAATATCTGATTTAAGGCCATCCCAAAAAAAATCCTTCTTAACCTTGTGGTAAGTTTGTTAAAATCCTGAGTGCCCTCCTAAGGGAAAAGTTTGCAATTCCATAAGAATATTTTGTTTGAGTTGGGAATTCTTACATATGTATAAGCGATCTTTGTACCATAACGAATCATTTTTCCATCTAAATGTATCAGATGTACTGGGATCTTGTTGTAACTTTTGAATGAGTGCCCAGGCTTCTTGATCATTCTTCCATTCATTGTTTGCTTCGTTTATCCAATCTGGTTGGATAATAGAAATGGCACACAACAATGCTTCCACATCCTCATCCTTTCTCTAGAGTGCATATGCCATAACATTTTGCTTCCCTTTTTTGTAGATGATTTCAAAGTCATAACCCAACATCTTTGTGACCCATTTTTGTTGCTCTTCATAGGATAATATTTTTTCTAAAAGGTATTTAAGACTCTCATGATCCGTTTTTACCTTGAAGTGCCTTCCCATTAGGTAGGGTCACCATTTCTTAAGTGCATGTAGTATTGCCAACATTTCCTTCTCATAAATAGTTTTGTGTAAATACTTTCCTTTGATTGGATGAATTTCAAAAGCAATGGGTCTTTCATCTTGCATTAAAACATCACCAATTCCATTTCTTGAAGCATCATATTCCATGCTAAAGGGTTTTGTGAAGTTCGGCGTGGCTAAGGCCGGTGCTTGGCACATTTCCTCTTTAAGATTTTTCAAAGGCCTTTGTTACTTCTGGAGTCCATGAAAATGCATCTTTCTTCAATAATGTTGTTAGAGGTGCTACTATTCCCCCATAATTCTTAACAAACTTGTGATAATACCGTATCAACCCAAGAAATCCTCTCAGATGCTTTATGGATGTGGGTATTTTCCATTCCTTAATGGTTTTAATTTTGCTAGGGTATACCTTAACACCTTCCTGAGATACAATATGACCTAGATATTCCACCTCTTGTACTCCAAAGAAACATTTGGAGCTTTTTTCGTATAATTCTTTCTCGTTTAATAGTTTGAGCACCCTGTCACCATGTTCAACATGATCCTTCCAAGACTTGTTATAGATTAGTATATCATCAAAAAATACTAACACAAATTTTCTAAGGAAGGGTTTGAAAATGGAATTCATCAAACCTTGAAATGTAGAAGATGCATTGGTAAGGCCAAAAGGAATGACCGAAAATTCATAATGACCATCATGAGTTCTAAATGCTATTTTCAGAATGTCTTCAATCTTCATTTTGATTTGATGATATCCTGAACAAAGATCCAATTTGGTGAAGTAAATTGATCCATGCAATTCATCTAATAATTCATCAATGATAGGAATGGGAAATTTATATTTAATAGTGAGCTTGTTGAGATCCCTATAATCTGGACACATGCACCATGATCCATCCTTCTTGTGCTCCAATACTAGAGAAATAAATTTGACTAGGTTGAATTATACTAACTTCCGACATTTTTGCAACCATACGTTCAATTTCACTCTTTTCGACATAAGGATATCTATACGGCCTCATATTCGGAGGCACACTTCTTGTAATCAAATGAATAGCATGATCATGATCATGAATAGGTGGGAGGCCTTTGGGAGTCTCAAATACCTTGGAATGATTGTCCAAGACTTTTTGGAGATCTGGAGAAATAGATGATTTTGATGTGGGAACCTCTAGCGAACATAATTGTGCAATCACGCCTCGTTGTTCCTCTTTAGAAGCTTTTTCACACTGTCAGAGCTAATTATCTTTCTTGGTTTCCTTGCAATACCCCTTAATTCAACTTCCTTTCCTTCTACACAAAATTTCATGAAAAGTTCTTGAAAATTAAAAGCTATTGTACCCGAGGATTATAGCCATTGGAATCCACCTACAACACCACCAATTGGAATGGAAAGCATTGTGCTATTCAATACATATTCTCCCATGGATAGCTTGATATTATGGCACTTTCCGGAGCAATTTATGGTTCCTCCACTTGCAACCATCACTTGACACTTTGGTTTTGGATATAGGAAGCAATTCAATTCCTTGGCTATCTTACAATGAATAAAATTATGGGTACTTTCCGAATCAATCAACATTATTACCTTTTTCTTCTTGACATGTCCTCTTATCTTGATAGTTTGAGGAGTGGTAATTTCAGCCAATGCATTACAAGATATGGTTGGATTCATTTCTTCTTTATCTAGGGTTTGTTCCTGGAGTATATCCTCTTCATTTGACATTTCTTGTTCCTTTTCTTCCTCCTCTTCACCATCTATGTAGAATAATTTCTTCTCAGAAGACTTATGACCTTTAGTGTGTTTTCTATCACAACTATAAAAAATCCCTTTTTCTCATTTTTCTTCCAATTCTTGTGGTGCCAATCTTGTAGGTTGTGGAAGGCTATGGGCAACAACAATTCCATCTTTATAGTTGTAAGTGGTAGGCTTCCTGGTTGCCATAATTTTTCGTTCCATTTTTCTTGCTAATCTGAATGCCTTCTCCAATGAATCTGGTTCCCAAAGGCGAACCTCATGTTGGATATTATCCTTGAAAGTTACTATGAATACATCAATCCTATGCTCCTTCAGAATATCTTTTACCCTTATGTTCAATTTTTGGAAGTCCTCAATGTGCTCCATCATTGAACCCTTTTGTTTGAGATTTATCAATTGGCTAAAAAAGGTGTTGCTTTTTTTATCCTCATAATGTGATCTCATTTCTTTCGTAAAAATTTCTCAAGTGACAATTTGTTTATGAGAGAAAACCCATTGATACCTTTTGTATGTTTTGCACATTGTGGAGATCAAAAAATTGCTCCATTTGGGGTATCCATGTTCCGAGATCCTTGCCATCAAACTTCCTCATATCAATTTTTGGAACATGGTGGGTCTTCAATCCAACATTAGAGTCTATGAAATCATGATTAACATTTCTTTTGTTCTCATCATGAGTTTCCTTTACTACCCTTTCACAATTAGTAACCATTTCTTGTAGCAACTTATTCAAATTTATCTTCAATTCTTCCATCTTAGCGTCCATGACATTCATCTTAGTGTCCATGCAATCCATCTTAACTTGCATGCCATTCATATTAGCTTCCATGCCATTCATCTTGAATTCAGTTACCTTTTGTGAGAGTGAAATTTGTTGTACTTGGTCTTGTAATTTTGATATATCATGTTGCATTTCATCCTCTTCGTCATGAGTCATGCTAGAGATTTCAGGTTTCTTACTAGGTGTTTCCATTTTCTTTCTATGTGGCATCAATTAATGCTAATAATTCTTCACTATTCCCTTTGAATTCCTTCAAACTAATTTTTCAAACCAATCTTATGCAAAATTTTAAAAAGGCTACACACCTTTTTTTCACTTTGTAAGAGCTCGTTATTTAATCTATTGTATCTCTATAACTATGGATCTAAAATATCTAAAATTGTGTCTTGTAGTAGCCCTTTGAGTCCTCTTTCTAATCCCACAAGTCTGATCAAGATTGGATTATCCAAGAAATATTTATGCCAAATATACCACGGTTACCTGATTATAGGCTAGTTCAGTAGAGCGAACTTGTACGAAGTGCCACATGTCCCCTTTTTGACCTTAGTACTTGAAACTGATATACAAAAAACTAAAGGTCGTCCTCTTTCTGAAACTTCTTATGAAATTTCAATATGATGCTCATCACAAAAGTTATGATAATTTTCCCCAGGTCACTTGTTTGGAATGTAATTCACGAGTTTGCAAAAACCCTAACTTCTTCAAATCATATCTTTGAAAATATAGCGAGACAAGCTCTAAAATTCAGACCTGAAGTGCAAAACAATTTCAGCTCAAATGGTTTTTTTTTAGCTTTTGAAATATCACAGAAAAAAGGTTATAGTGAAAATTCCATGATGGCCGATTTGGAGCAGTGAAACCCTACAATCCAAAGCTCTGATACCAAATGTTAGGAAACCAGCTCACAAAAAGATAGAAAATATAGATCAATGCCTTAGAATTCAACCTCACTGAGGGAGAAACCTCCTTTATACTACACAAATGAATAATTCTTGGATGATACAAATGACTAAACCTCCGTTCTATATATAGGAGTCTAAGGGGTCACAATATAATCAAGCCGACCTAACAGTAATAATATAAGGGCACAACAATAACAATAGTGGGTTTCTATGGGGCACACTAATAACAATATGGGGACAATAGGGGCACAATAATGACAATAAAGGATACAATGAAAATATTAATGGGGGAATCACTAGTATTATAGGGACCTAACATAAGCTCTAAGTAGTTAGAATAAATCCAACAATAGAGAAGAGACTCATAGCTCTGGGCTAGAAGTCTAAGTTTTGGGTTGTAGTGTAGGTAGTGGCTCTACAATTGAGTCCACAGAGGCCTAGGGTATAAGTCCACAGCTGAGTCCGCGGACCACTATAACTATGTGCATAGGGTGAATAGAGTCTGTAATCACTTGGAAGATATCAATAAAGAGAAGTATTCTGCAATTTCTATGTCTTTCTTTCGATTAATGCGTCTTATCATTTTATGTATGAATTTCCTTTATAATTCTTATGTGATGCGCGAATGTGTATGATTATGTTAGATAACTGAATGCATATTAGAATATTTGTTTACGTGGTGCTAACTGTGAGTATCTAAGAAGATAAGTAAGACACTTAGAATAGTTTAGGAATCTACTCTGTACGCTGCCTTAGCAGCATAAAAGTGTCTAAATAGAAGGTTAGGGCTGCGCAAATTCCAACTATACCCTTTCGTGGTGGTATTGAACGATGGAATAGAGGGCTCATCTGGAAAGCCCTAGAACAAAGTGACCCGTGAAAAGGTAGGAATAAAGTGGATAAAACGACATCACGACCATCTTAGGGTGTCGAAACTTGGTTCCAACATCCCCCCATACTGCTTCGGGTGAGACATTAGTTCGCGCTATGTGGGTTAATGCTGAAAGGGCTAGTAGTGTAGGGATTTGTTTTGCTAATTAATGTTGAACCTGGGTTAGGCCCCTTCAAGCCAACGACAACAAAAATATGTCCGTAAGGAAAATAATCATCAACAGGAATTGCTTCACTACAATTATTTAATCTTGAAAGATAATCTGCTACTACATTAGATTTTCATGGTTTATCAATAATGGTAATATTAAATTCCTGTAACAATAATAACCACCTAGTCACACTACCACTAGTTAATGGTTTATTCATCAAATATCTTATTGCGGAATGGTCAATATGCACAAAGACTTCATATCCTGTAATATAATGTCTGAATTTATTAAAGGGAAAAATTACAGCTAAAAAAACTTTCTCAGTAACCATATAATTTTTATTAGCGGATGACAAGTTTTTACTAATGAAATAAATAGCATAAGATTGTTTATCTTCTTCTTGTCCTAAAGTTGCACCAATATAATTATCTGAGGCATCAGAGGAAATATGAAATGGTAGGGACCAGTATGGTCCTCTCAAAACTGGTGCTTGGACTAGTTTTTCCTTCAATGTCTCAAAGGACTATTGGCAAGATGTTTGTGGACTACTAAAGAAGGTATGTTTTGATGGTTATTTTAGTATCTTTTCATTAGGAATTACAAGCATTTTTGCATCATGAACTTAGAAAATGATAAAGAATTGTAATAAAACATGTGAGATTAATATGCAAGACAAGAACGCTAACATTTGTCGTTTCCGTGTGCAGGAGGGAGAAAAAATGAAAAGTTGTCATTCTAAAGGAAAAGACAAAGACGGGTTAACTGTTGTCCCTTCGAAGGGAGACCGCATGAAAACTAGATCAAAACAGATCAGCCCGAGAAAGGAAGCGGAGATATCAGCTCAGCGCAGAAAATAGAAGAAATGACTAAGGGTTAACGGTTCTGCAAATACCTTAGGATCCTTGATCCCAAGGGATTGCTGTTTTATCTATTTCTGCATTTAGATATCTGTATCATCACCCTTATATAAGGGGCAGCACTGTTAGTTAAGGAGTGTTGTTATGCCTTTATGTAATTTCTTTTAAAGATCAAAACTTTGATCATTGTGTCTTGTTAAGAACTGCTCTACTGTAATTTTACTTGATGCATTAATACGAACTTCGTTACTCTTTCATTTTTGAGCCCGGAATAACTTCAAGCAGTGTACCCCTGGAGGCTAAGGGCTCGGACCTGGAGGACACTTGCTCTTGTACCATTACACATGGTTTTTGTGTGGTTTGCTTATCGACATTATCTAGTAATCTGATGTGTTTTATAAAGTTTACATCACATGCTCTGTCATGTTTAATCCATTAAGGTTTCTGAAGAAAAAAGTATTGTATTGACGCTGCATCATTTTACTATTCCTTTAGGTGTTGATATAATACAGTTAGTTTCTACATAATACTGTTGTTGTTCCATTACAGAGCTTTTGTGTTATGCGCTTGTTCCTTAACATTACAGAATTCATCCTGGAAGCTCTATTCTCTGTGATTATTGGATTCTTGAATACTGTTGTTCTATCTTGAAATGCAATCGCATTCTTTCTAACCGAAGTGACAACTGAATCAGATTACTATTTGAGTATGTTGTGTCTATATGGTTTTTAGTGCTGTTCCATAATGTATCAGTAATCATTGTTGTTCCATTTATGTGTACATCTTTAAGAGTGAAGGATTGACATTTGGTTATGGTTAATGCAATTGATTTGCTAGACTTGTGGCTTGTTAGACTTAGTTGTTCTATTTCTTGACTGTTGCTCTATTTCTGAATTGCTGTTCCATTTCAGACCAGCTATTCCATTTTAGATTTGTTGTTCCATTTTAGGATTTCCGATCCATTTAAAGGTTGTTGTTCCATTTCATTGCTGTTCGATTCCTTTGCTATTCCATTTCTTATCTACCATTCCATTTCTTGTTATTGGTGTGAAGAACAATCTCAGGTTGTAGTGAGCATCGTCATCTGCTGTCCAGCTCCCAGATGCCTGATCTGTTCTCTGATTTCTTTTTCCATCAGTTTCTAAAGGGATGGGTTATTGCTACCGAACCCTTGACCGATAAATTCCTTAATGTTCTAAACGTGTGATTTAGTCTTTTGAAGTAGTTAAGCTGTAAACAAGCATCTATTTGCTCTTGTATTTTCAAACACTATGCTACTAGCATTACTCTGGCAAATGATAGCCTCAGACTAAGACACTCTTTGAAATAGAAAAACGTTCCCGGATTGACATATTAATGTGAGGTAACTAGAGGCGAAAGAGACCCTTTTTATAGCTCCACATTTTGGTGCTGTTGCCGGGGAAAGAGTGTGGCCATTTGTTTTTTTTCTCAGAGTAGTGTACGAACCTGCTAGGGAAGAATTGGGTTTTGAAAATGGAAGGTAAGAACCTACGTCTGGAGCATGTAAAAGCCTTGCTCCTTTGCCCGCTTTCCTGCAGATTTGCTGCTTTTTGTTTAAGTAGGATTTAGTAGTTAATTTGAGCACATGAATAAGCAGAAAAAGCCAGAAAAAAATTCCAAACCTCTACCCAAGCTAGAAAAATCTAAGGGGTCAGTGACCCTTGGCCGATCAACCTTCATAGATGAAATCTACAAGAAAGCTGAATCTCAACACTCAGTAGGACCCAGGAAAGTTATTTCTAAATAGCCTACTAGCTCCCTTCAGGCCACAGGTTCACCATATGTAGCCTTTGCTGAGGTGTATAGTCAAACTGAAGAGCAGGACTTTCAAGAAATTGAAAATTCTACTCCAGAGCTATTGCAGGAAGAGAATTTCAGTAATCTTTGTGAAGGAGGAGGAAAGACAGGGGAAACCAAGGAACCAAGATCTCTTCTTGAGACAACTCAACCATTGAACAACCCAGACAAAGGAAGTGCTACAAAAATCATCGTTGAAGAAACCCAATTTCCTCAGACAATAGTCCCAGATAGAGGAAGTGCTGTTAAAACTATTCCTGTTAAAGCCATTCCCTCTCAACCTATAAATACCCTCCTAGATATTCTAGAAGGTTATTGGCATATATTCGACCCAATGGCTCAAAACCAGCCAAACACCCAAACCTCTACATTACAATACCCCATAGTGGATTCTGCAGCAAATGCGCCTATGAAAGCAATCCCTCTTCAACATATCCCTACATTCCACAGGCTTACATCAGAAGACCTGGATGAATTTTTATTTGAATTTGTTGTACTGTGTAGGAGATATGATTGCACCACCGACCCCCAGAAACTGAAGCTGTTTTCCTCTACGCTAAAAGGGGCTGCTTCAAGATGGTTTATGGGATTAGGTGGTGGGGTTATAAATAACTGGGAGAAAATGAAAGAATCCTTTCTAAAAAAATATCAGGACTATTGTAGGTCTAGAGAACTGAAGGATGAAATATTCCAGATGATAGCTAGACCAAACGAAACATTAGAGGAGTATGTGGAACATTTCCAGTATAATCTACAAAGATCTCCCTATGCATCACTGCGTTTACCTGACAACGTGTTGAAAATAGTATTAATAAGGGGCATGAAGGAACAATGGATCGAAACATTAAACATCATGGGAAAAGGAGATATTTTATCAAGAAAGTTTTGCTAACATTATTGACTTATGTATTAGGAGCTCGAGAGGTAGCACATGACTAAAACCGGCATAACGTGATCGGTTTGTAAGAGATAATAAAATCTCGTTAGAAGGAGTAACATGTGTGGAAATTGGAAATTTATTGGAAAATTTTAAAACTGATATACTAGGGACACTAACTACACAATTGGATATTTTGCAGGCCAAGCAGAAGCAAATGGAGGCAGAACAGAATTTGGCAATCTTCTGTCCCAAATTTAGGAAGAAGCATAGAAATAAGGAGTGTCTACTGGATGCATCCCAAACATGCACCATCTGTACAAAATATCACCCTACGGAAAGTTGTCCCTCACTGCTTGGACTGAAAGCTGTGTATAAGGAAGCAGAAGAAGAGCCAAAATCGGTGTATTTGCTCAACCAACGCCGTCAGTGGCAGCCACGACAATATGGTATGTTTCCTGACCCAACTTCTTCTTTTCGGTCTCCGCAGTATAATGCTCAACAGTATAACGTGTGGCAAAGTCAATTCCAACCCCCATTTCCAAACTAGTCACCACAACCGTTTCCTTCCTCAAACCCGTGGCTGAATCAAGAAAGCCAATTTGGTTGGCCAAACCATCCTTATACCCCACCATATTGGCAAAACAACCCATACCCACCACAATGGACTCCCCCTACTTCACAAAGCTCAGCTTGGTAGACAAACTGGCAGAGACCAATGCATCAGCCAGTAGGAACTATTCCTCTCCCTCAACCTACACTGCTAGCTTTACAACAAAATCCCTAGTCTAATCTGAGACTGCAACTCCCAGCCCAACCCAACCCCAACCCAAATAACATACCTGTCCAATCTCTCCAAATCATAGAAACACCAGAAGTAGGAGCCAATCTAAGGGAGTGTAATGATCTTTAGTTAAGATCTGGGCGTATTATTCAAACCGAGGGAGATAAGACAGTTCAGGTTGAAGATCAGTTACCCAGAGAACATCTATCACATGAAGAGGATGTGAATAAACAAAAAACTCATAATCAAGTAACCACATCCTCTCCCCCATTCCCAGAACGATTAGTCATACCTCAACCTATACAGCATCCTGATTTTGACATTCTGGGAGAATTACAAAATTTGTACATAAAAATTCCATTCCTCCAAGCCATTCAAAACATCCTGATATACACAAAAACTATCAAAGAATTGTGCATAAAAAGAACAAGGAGGAATATAACAAATAATCCAAGAGTCCAAGTAGTCGACACTCTATCTGACTTATTATCAGGAAAAGAAACCCCCATTAAATACGAAGACCCAGGAAACCCAATAGTAACTGTCCAAATTTATGGTCAAATCCTGCCCAATGCCTTAGTTGATCTCGGAGCTGCAATCAATATCTTAACAACCACTACTTGCCAAAAGCTAGGCATTACATCTGTAGAACCCACCTCTACTTGGTTATAATTAGCTGACCGATCTGTGGTTAGGCTAGAGGGCATACTACATGATGTCATGGTCTTTGTTGATTCCTGGGAATATCCAACCGATTTTCTTATAATAAATCCCAAAACCCAACTTGATGGACATCCATTGATTTTAGGAAGACCTTGGCTCGCCACTGCCGATGCTTAAATTGGTTGTTGGCAAGGAAATATGATCATAACCAGGGGAACAGATATCAAGAACTTAGTTCTATATCCCCTATTGTAGCCAAGTGTCACAATAGTCAAAACTAATAGGCACCCTATATCATATCTTACTGATAACATTAGATCTCCATTAACTATACAAGAAGCACTTGATTTGAAAGACCAAATAGAAGATGATGCCATCAATAATTTCATTAGTTAAACTGAACTCACATCTTGGACACAATGTCATATGATAAAAGCAACATTTGATAATGAATTAGAAGAAGATCCTCTGAAAGATACACATGATCATACAATCCTTGTCACCTCTATTGCAAATAGTAAAATTGTGGAAATTGAACCGGAAAAAACCTTAAACATTAATGCCAACCTCACATCCGAACAAGAAACGAAGCTCATCCATATGTTAAGGAAATATAAAGAAGCATTTGCATGGGACTACCCTGATATGAAAGGAATTGACGCCCAATTATGTACACACCACATTTACATAGAAAAATATGCAAGACCTGTTCGACAGCCTCAGAGAAGACTAAATCCTCATCTAGAAGATGTGGTAAAAGCTGAACTTCAAAAACTTTTAGATGTTAATTTTATCTACCCTATCTCTGATAGTAAATGGGTCTCCCCGCTTGTGGTGGTACCAAAAAAGAATGGGCAATGGAGAATCTGTGTGGACTACAAGGAGCTAAATAAAGAAACAAAAAAAGACCACTTCCCTCTCCCATTCATTGACCAAGTATTAGCCACTTTGGCAGGAAAGAAATTCTTTTCTTTCCTCGATGGCTTCAATGGGTACAATCAAATACATATTTCACCTGAAGACCAAGACAAAACTACTTTTACTTGTCCTTGGGGAACATTTGCCTACCGAGTTTTACCTTTTGGCTTATGCAATGCCCCTGCCACATTCCAAAGGGCTATCGTTAGCATTTTTGCAAACTTAATAAATGAAGGAATTGAAGTATATATGGATGAATTTACACCATATGGAAATGATTTCGATCCAGCACTGGATACACTAGAAAAAGTCCTACAATGCTACATTGCTACTAGGCTTTGTTTAAGCCATGAAAAATGTTATATGATGATGACAAAAATACTTATTCTAGGACGCTATATTTCAGCAACTGGCATTCAGGTAGACCCAGCCAAAATCCAAATACTTTTGCTCATTCCTACTCCCACCACTCAAACAGAGGTGCATAGTTTTCTTGGATTTTCTGGTTATTACAGGAGGTTTATAGAACATTATTCATGTATCTGTCAGGCCAGGAGTAACTCTAGAAAAACTAATGCATTTATTCATTTAACCAGCTATCTAATATATACATGAATGTGATTGTTCAGTTCATCTTCTCGATGACTGTTCACATTCAGTTCCCCAATCACTGAAGATTAGGTCTCAACATTCCCCCCCTTAATCTGAAGGGATGTTGGTGAGTCCAAGCATCGTTCTGAATCTTTCAAGCTTTTCTCTTCCAAGCGCTTTGGTGAAGATGTCTGCAATTTGCTCATTTGTGGAACAATGGCGGAGATGGATTGTTTTGGCCTCAACATGATGTTGGATCAAATGATATTTAGTATTGATGTGCTTTGTACGATCATGGAACTTTGGGTTCTTGGCCAACTTTATTGCAGAGGTGTTGTCAATCATGAGTGGAGTTGATTGTACTTGTTTTACCTGCAAATCTTCAAGAATTTTTCTGAGCCACACAATTTCTTTCGTTGCTTTAGCTGCTGCCACGTATTCTGCTTCTGTTGTGGAATCTGCTGGAACTGATTGTTTGCGTGATCTCCAAGAGACAGCTCCTGATCCAAGACTCATAGCATATCCTGAAGTAGATACTCCAGTTTCTTTGTCTCCATCGAAGTCTGAATCAGAGTATCCAATCAAGCTGAAGTCATCTACCTATGTATACTTGATTCCAAGGTCTTGAGTTCCCTTCAAGTACCTTAGAACTCTTTTTGCAGCAGACCAATGTCCCTCACAAGGCTTTTGCATAAACCTGGAGAGGATTCCAACAGCAAATGAAATGTCTGGACTAGTAGTAGTGAGATAGATGAAACTTCCTATAAGCTGTCTGTACTTTGTTGCATCCTCAAATTCCTTTCCTTCAATAGATGTGAGCTTTAAGTTTTGTTCCATTGGAGTAGAAAGAGGATTGCACTCTGTCATGCCAAATCTTTTTAACAAATCTCCAATGTATTTCTTTTGAGAAAGAAATATGGATTTTGGATGTTGGGTTACTTCAATGCCAAGATAGTAATGAACATAGCCCAAATCAGTCATTTCAAAGCTTTTTCCTAATTCTTTATTTATGGATGCAATATAACTTTCATTGTTCCCTGTCATTAAAAGATCATCTACATATACCACAAGATATACAACTGTTTTTCCAACTTTCTTGACAAATAAAGTTGCATCATCAAGATCAAAATGATTGAAGTTGAGTTTCAGAAGATGCTCAGTTAGCTTTTCATACCAGGCTCGTGGTGTTTGTTTGAGGCCATACAAGGACTTCACAAGTTTGCATACTTTATGTTCATGTCCTTTCACAGCAAATCCTTCAGGCTGGGACATAAAAACATTCTCTTTTAGATCTCCATTCAAGAAGGCAGTTTTTACATCCATTTGATGGACTTTCCACCGTTCTGAGTTGCTAGTGCAAAGAGTGTCCAGATGGTGGCCCATTTTGCTGTGGGGGCAAAAGTTTCCTCATAATCGACCCCTTCCTTCTGTGCAAAACCTTTTGCCACAAAGGCCTAGCTTTGTTGCCTTGTCAAGTG
This sequence comes from Pinus taeda, assembly GCA_000404065.3. Lineage (NCBI taxonomy): Eukaryota > Viridiplantae > Streptophyta > Pinopsida > Pinales > Pinaceae > Pinus > Pinus taeda. The sequence goes on along the minus strand of APFE031516360.1, from coordinate 564 downwards.
ACCGCCATCAGCTTAGTGTATTGTTCTTGTAGGGGACCCACTTGCACCAATTGGTTTGGTTCCAAATGGAGGATCAACCAACTTCCAAGTGCCGTTCTTTATGAGGGCATCATACTCCTTTTGCATCGCTTCTTTCCATTCATCATGAGAAGCACCTTCTTTAAAGGAAGTTGGTTCAAAATCTGTAGACAAGTTCAATTCACAATCATAAGAAACATCCATATCAACAGGTGAATTAGAGTCATCTACATCACCTCCATTTTGTCGGTTTGAATTTCTGGTTCCTGTTTTTCCAATTTCATCAGGATGAACACTTTCAAGTGTCTTTGTCAGCCACTTTGGGTGACCTTTCTGAGATGGTCCAGGCTGCTCTGTTGATTGAGTTGGGAGTGAATCAAGATTGAGTCTCCCAATTCTATCAATTACATCACTTAAAGCATCATCCGTTGTTGGAGTTTCAGGCGGGGGAGAATCTTCTTCAGAAGAAGATTCCACATGTTGATCTAGTATAGGAATCCCCCCTTCAAGATGTGGAATCTGATTTTCAAATTCTTGAAATGATTT